>JAQIWI010001880.1:0-14347 GCA_034698825.1 Deuterosminthurus bicinctus
ACAATGTTGAAACCAAAACTTAATTTGGGTAAGTCCCAATAAAGAGCCCTTGAGGCTATTGATGATGATGATGATGATGATGATGATAAACGCTCCTGTTGCTTCAGTGGAAATTCCACTGCAAATTCACTATCATTGGTCTTCATCTTAAAAAATACCACAAATTTGATGCCAAAATTAATTAAATAACTGCATAAATTTATGTGAAGTTGTCCGTGATGCTCTCAGGTGTCAGGTCCGCTTGAATGTTTTCTTTCTTTTTCCAAACTGCAGCTTTCTGTGTCTTATTCTGTATGACTGATCTCTTCAGAGTCCTGCTGAATTTTAAAATTAATTATTTACTTGGTCTGGACTTCAGATTTTAATCCCATCTGCATGTCATGGCAAATGTGCGTTAAATGATTTCACATCGTTTATTTACATGAAATTCTTTTCCTACAACATATGAGTCAATTTCATTGGTCTCGCTTAGATGACGAGGAAATGGATTAATTGTTTTTGTAGATCACAAGCTTCTTGAATCTGTATGTTTACGTTACCGATTCATTCTTGTGCCGTTTTCTTGAAATTTTGGTAATTCCCCCGGGGAATACATCCACGAATCACCACCCGACGTAACGCTTGAGGCTCATTAGGCGTAAGTTTAGTTAGCAGATAAGGGGCAAAGTGACCCTTTTCATCCCTATTAAGAAATAATGCACAGCATACTTCTTTGCATTATGTAGGAGAACTTTGTGTTTTCCGAAGATTGAATTTTATCTAGTGCTCACTGACATTTTTCGGGGTGTGCCAGTGCCACAATGACACCATGCCTGGATCCGCCACTGCATGAGATTCATGGGTTCATCCACACGCAGCTCTTTTAGGCTCCGCATAAAGGGTACCAGCGTCTTAAGGAAGGCGCTTGTCAATTTTTGATCTCTAAAATGAGGGTCACCAGGCTGAATTTGTAAAGTTGTCAGGCAAGGCCAACTCCGGGTGCGTATGAAAGAGAGCGAACGAAGATGGAAAAGGGTAAAGTGAATTTACTTGGGAAAGAAAGTGAAGGACGAAAGATTATTACAACGTGCTCACTAGGTGAAGGATTAAATCCAATTGATCACATACGCTAATTTTTCTCTTGCTGAAGGAGAGTGTTGTAATCCTCCGGACATCGTGCTGCCTTCCCATTGGTGAGGAATAATCACCTTTTCACTTAACCCAATCATATTAGTTCAGTAAAAATGTATTGGCCGTGAATTTGCTTTATCCTTAACAGGATGTAAAGGCCAAGAGGAGGTGAGCTCTTGGCCGGATTGCACACAGCCAACATTGGCATTGCGTACTTTGACAGTTTTTGGACCATCACAGATTATTTATATGCGCACACTGCAGTTTCCAGCATAATTATAACAACATAGTGAAACCGCACACATGCCACACGCTCACCTCTGCTCTCAGCCGTCATGCGATTCCCCAGTAACATGGATAGGTTCGCTTCAAACTGCTGCCATATATGTTTATTCACGGCACACTCTATCTTCTCTTTACATTTAACACGCTCTCGTCACTTTTCTCGTGGAAGCTTATGCCAGAGAACGGGATAACGCGCATTTTTCCCGAAAGACAAAAGTCTTTGACGTCGATTCTCATTCTGTTCTCCACCAATCAAAATATTGGCAGTTAAATTCCCTCGCTTCGGGCCTCAAAGTTCCATAGTTTGCTTACAAGTGAGAGTTCAATGAGCTCCGTAATTTAGAGCTGTTTCAAGATTTGTCTCAGGATCTGTAACATAATATTCAAAGGAATGTCAAGCTTCACAAGTCTATGGACTAGAGGCGGCGTTAGAACGGACCACTACGCATACGTCTATTGCTGGTGTGACACTCCGTGCCACAATACACTAGCTACTTTGTGATTCTATGATTATTATTATAATTTCTGTGTCTTGTCCAGTAGTATAATAATTATTATGTTAAAAAGCGTCATAACTTCGGTTGTCAACTGTCATCGGTCCTGATTAGCAATGTTATGCTAATCAGGTAGTAATGACCGCTGAGGCGAGGTTTCGTTTATGGAACTGTGAGCGGTTGCTCTTTAGACGGAGAGTAGCCTTCCTGGAGTCAACATGTCAATAAAGTACGACACTCTTATTCGTGAAGAACATAACACTCTGTCCTTTGACTCTGGCTCTCCTCTCATACACATCTCTACCTCTATTTCCTCTCATCGTCTTCGAGTCGGCACTCATCTACCTCTGACTACATTCCCGGTATCGACTTAGGTCGTTACACTGGGTATTGATAATAAAATTCGCACTTCAAATTAAACTGCTAGATTTCTTGTTCTTTAGTGCCAAATTAAATTATGTGATTCAGTAGCAGAATGCGTTCAAAGCATTGAATGACCAATGTTGATGTAATTATGTAAAGGCTTCATTCAAATTAAATCAACTAAAACGTTGTTAGATTTGATACAAAGTTTGGTTCAGTGTGTGTATTTCCATTATGAATTATGGTGCTACGATGCAAGTAAAAGTTGCATGTGCTCATTGGGACGGTAGCCGGCTGTAGGTAGAAAATTCACATGCGAGACGCAGCAACACACAAATAGTTGCACGGATTACGCTTGTCAGCTTACCTGCCACATTTCACGTATGCTGCTCACATTTCTTTGCTTTCACCTTAGCACTTACTGTATAAGCTGCCATATAAAGCTTGTTTTAAGTCAAGTTACCTGGACCCATGAGAAGTGTTGTTGCTCGAAGGTAAAACCTGCAGTAAGCACACGGCCGAATCAATACATTGCTTGTTTTCCTCACTGTAAGTTGTTTTTCATGCACATTTCATGGTCACTACTGGACAAGTTCTCAGTAAGAAAAGTGTACTGTGACAAGGAACTTGTAGAGCAGACGTGTGGCATATTGACTACACCTTATCCCAGTGCCGACATACCAATGGCATCTCCCACGAATCTTAAACATGAGTGCCCACTGTGCGATTTTAAATCTGCCCGAAGGAATTATCTTGAAATTCACATTCGGCGGCACACGCTCGAGAAACCCTTCGTTTGTTGCCATTGCAAGCGTGGATTTTCAATTAAATCTAATCTCAGTAAACATGTAAGATTTGTACATGAAAAAATTCCACGGGGAAATTCGGATAAAAAGTACAAGTGCTCTTCTTGTCCCTTTGGAACTTGTGACAAGTCAGCGTTGAAAAGGCACTCAGCAGCTGTTCACATGGGCGTCCGGGGATTTCCATGTCAACACCCAGGCTGTGAACATGCAGCAAAGACCTCAGGAAACCTTAATAGGCATATCGCTTATAAGCACAAGCATGAGCGGAAGTTCTTGTGCCAAATCCCAAATTGTAACTTTCGAGGAAAAACCAGCCATTCTTTGACAAAACATCTGATGAGCCACAATGAAAACAGACCGTTTCTTTGCGATTTTGTGGGCTGCACCTATCGAGCCAAGACCAAGAGCACTCTCAAAATGCATCAAGTTGGAATGCACAGTGGCGGGTACAAACCATTTGCTTGCTCTAATTGCAATTACCGTACGACATATAGATCTGCCTTGAGAGGCCATCTGCTTTCACACGCGGGCATAAAGTTGTACAAGTGTGACTTTGTGGGATGTTCATATTCTGGCCAAACTCGCACCGTTCTACGAATCCATCGTCTCCATCGTCACACCACGAGAACATTCAAGTGTGAATTCCCGGGCTGTTCTTACAGTGCACCTCGTCCGTTCATGCTGGAAGACCACAAAAAAAACGTGCACTATGACAAGGCCTTCAAGTGTTCCTCTTGTAGCTATGAGGCGGCAACTCCATGGCGACTCAAAGCGCACATTAGTTGCTGGCATATAGCAAGTCAGCCTATTCCATGCCCCAGCCAAGGCTGTACCTTCCAGGCTAAGAATGAACAATCTTTGAAAAGGCATATGCGATACCACAAGGCAAATCTTACTTGTTCTGAGCAAGGATGTAGCTACGTTGGTAGCTCAGGTTACGGTTGGAAACGTCATATGAAGCTTCACGATCCAACTCATCGGCCCTTTCAATGTCAACTGTGCTCACAAAACTTTTCCACGAACCGTCGGCTTTCCGACCATCTGCGATGTCACTTACAAGAAAAGCCATTTCAGTGTCGTGTTTGCAGCTATGGGACATCGAGTCAAACCGCAATGCCAAAGCATATGCGAGCAAAACACTTAAATATGTTTCCACAGTCTGTCTGTGATAATAATGTATCTTCTTGTGATCACTGCGGTGTAAATTTTGGGAATGCTACCAGCATGGCAGTACATACAATCAAGCACAAGACGGCAGTGGTTGTGCTAGCAAGGCTACAAATAAAGTTGGAGTAAAAATAGATAATAAAAGTTTGACTCCTTGCACTCGTCCCACTGGGCTTGATTCGGCCTCTTTCCTACAAAAGCATGTCAAGCTATTATGTCAACTATGGAAGGATCGGAGCTGTGTTCGGTCGCACATTCATTGACGGGGTTGATGCCTGTCAAAGGACATGGATTAACATGGTGGATGCCAGACCTCTGAAGTGTGGTGTGGAGATTATATACCTCGTTTTTATAACTTCGCTTGTATTTATTTGCATTTATTGTAAAATTCAGACAGTTTATAAATGTTTCTCATTCCATGCATCCGATTCAAGCTCTTGCCAATAAAAAGTAAGAGTATTTCAAAGACCCCAGAAAAGTCTTGCAGTATTTTTTTCACCAGAGTATGTGCTGGACAGTCCCTGCATAGCCCCTCCCAGGTGGTCCAAAAGTTGACTGAAAATGTCTTCCATGGCAAGCTCTCCAATATCTCTTAGTAGGCGGGATCAGGCGATCCGTTTAGAATTGATTGACAATCATGATTGTTAGCCAAAAGAATTTCAGTTCCAGAAAATAGAGCGATACGCATTCTCTTCAAGTGCCAAGCAAATGTGACGAGAGTGTAAGTGTAAATTATCAAGATTTCTCAAGGATTTATTAAATAAACAGCATCATACAAAGAATAGTTGACCATGGTCAATCCATCTACATAAAATATATCAGTTTAGCGTAAAGTACTTTTCAAATGAAAGTCATGTGCTAAGCTTAATTTTAGCCGACTTTTTTTTGTTAGTCCCAGTGAGCGGGTCAAGCCTTTTTCAAACTTATTTAAATGTCCCTTTGAGATGGGATTTCAACCACTTCCTCTAAGCAGAGGAAATGGTTCCGAAGAATTGTAAACGAGCATCCTGGTGTTGATTTCTTGTATAATTTTTTCACATGTGGAAACATTTGAGCCAGAAGTGGAAGAGTAGAATCGCGAATGGATCTAAATTCATCAAATTTCAGAATCTTGACGTTCACAGCTCGATCTGGCAATGCTCTGCTCAACACCGCATTCCCTTGCTCCACGAATGCGTCAACCACTTCCGATGAGAAGCCACGGTCGAAATCATCCATAATCTTAACTTGAGTCAGTTTGGGAAAGATGCGAGTAAAGTCCAGTCCCTTTACAAGCGCCAAAATCGACGGCTCAGCACAAACCTCCAGCGTATAGCCATTCATGATGATGTATAATTTAGTCACATTCTCTAAACAAATTCCGTAGCTCATCAAAGGCACAGCAAAGAGTAAGTCCATAAACAAAGTTTTGATCGTGGTACGAGATGCTGCTAGCAACTTTGGGATGAATGTGTTTAGTAATCCCGGGTCGATCTCATCAGTCTGAATGCGCATTTCCATGAACTTTGCTCTGATGGAGCCGATGAGGTCTTCGCAAATTGGTTCAAACATGGGACGGAATATGTAATCTGACACCAGCACTCCAGAGCTTCCCTCCATAACATTCACCATGAGATTAATGGGTCGATCTACATGCAGCTTATTCAGGTTCGGCACGTAGGACACTATAGCGTCTTGATAGAAGTGTTTGTCAAATGGTCGTCATCTGAACGATCGTCCCCTGGCTGAACTTTTAAAGTTTTCAGACATGGCCAGCTCCGCCCTTGAAAAATATTTTGGTAAAGTTCGTCCTTGACGTGGCCAAGTGTCAACTCTTCCAGGACCCCACAGTTATTCTTCATTATTTTTTCCACCAAAGCAAGTGCGGAACAATTCTTGCAGTACTCCCAGCCACCCGAAAACGTTACTGCAAAATGTTTCCAAGGCACCAGATCCAGAATTTGTTTGTAGGCCCGCTCTATGGATACATTGGAGATTAATGGACAATCCCTGCCATGACTCTTGTTTACATGAATACCATGGAATGGAACGACACGCATTTTACACAAGTCAATTGCGAAAGCTAGCAGTTTTTGGCATGGCTCATGTTCATCTTCCCCACCAATGTAAGAATTAGCTCTTAAGTTACCTCGCATCTTCATCACACTTCGGGCTTCATAGTTCCATAGTTTGTTTACAAGTGACCAGGTCTCTCAGCTTTCTCACAGTCTACAAGTCGACGTCCTGAGTTCATGGCAGCCGTTAAATGGTTGAAGTTGAATGTACTGACCAAAACAAGTATTTTGACGGGGTAAGATGGCCCAGAAGGTCAGCCATTAAATACATACGGCTAGGTCAATTTTGAAATTTTGGGTTCACTTTTCTTTGGGAAGGAGTGAGATACCGAGGTCGGAGTTTTCACCATTGAAATCTACACAAAAAAGGGCGCGGGGGGTTGTAGATCTCGGCTCTAGCTCTTACCGTTTAGCTTCTACGTAAGGTTACGTTCGGTCAGGTAACCTATCCTTACCTAACGACCTAACGACTACTAGCTTCTTTGACCTCTGCAGGCAAAACGGTAAGAGCTAGAGCCAAGATCTAAAGCCCCCCTGCCATTTTTTGCGTATATTTCAATGGTGAAAACCCCGACCTCGGTATCTCACTCCTTCCCAAAGAAAAGTGAACCCAAAATTTCAAAATTGACCTAGCCGTATGTATTTAATGGCTGACCTTCTGGGCCATCTGACCCCGTCAAAATACTTGTTTTGGTCAGTACTTTCAACCATTTAACAGCTACCATAAACTCAGGACTTCGACTTGTAGACTGTGAGAAAGCTGGGAGACCTGGTCAAATGAGTTTGATGAGCTCCATTAACTTCGATGACCTCTAGAGGTCAAAATCTGCGTCAGACAAAAAAGTGGTCAAGTCAGCCTCTATCTGAAATGGGATGAGGAGTAGATTAAAAAAAAAAATCGGGTCAATTTGGTCAACTTTTGTGGTTGACCCCACGTTAACTTGGGTGACCTCTAGAGGTCAAACTCTGCGTCAGACAAAAAAGTGGTCAAATCAACCTCTATCTGAAATAGGATGAGGAATAGATTCAAAAAACATTCGGGTCAATTTGGTCAACTTTTGTGGTTGGCCCCATGTTAACTTTGGTGACCTTTAGAGGTCAAACGTGAAGAGCTAGAGCCGAGATCTCAAAAAAACCCCCCTCTAGAATTTTCGCGTAGATTCCATTTTTGGAAACCCCGACCTCAAAATCTCACTCCTTCTGGGAGAAAATTGGGAATGGCAATCGAACTTTGACCTGGCGTATGTATATAATGGGTTGTACATGGAGAGTGAGTATCCCACCAAGTGACCTTTGTTCCAGTACAGTACTCGAAAATTAAGTGTACTTTCAAATCCTTACACCTCTCTCGGAATCTGTGAGAAAGCTGGGAGTCGCGCACGTGGCAAATATAATTTTCCAATGGAGAGCTTGAACAGATGGAGAGTTCAGTACTTGCTGCGTGTTAAGTTCACTGCCAATGAAGATGTGGAGCGTCCTTTAAGGGCTCAAATTAAATGGAAACTTAATAATGAAACTCGGAGCTAGAAGCTTTCAAAATCGGAATTGATGTAAAATGAAGATAATTTAGAACGGTGAAAGTAAAGTGCTTGTTCAACGTTTGCTGTTCTACGCAGCACACCAATCGGACCAATGTTGAATTGGTCTATAGTTGTTACGTTTGCTTGCGAGTCATCCTTTAAAGGGAAATCGCGTACGCTGCTGTTCAGTTCAGCTCAGCCACAAGTACCAAAGACGTGAAAGGAAATGAAACCATAACGACATTTAAGTCTGCTTGAAGGTATTCTGACGTTGTTACAATTTTTAAAGTGAAATCCTGAGTGGTGGACGTAGTATGGAATGGATAGTATTAATTGTAGCAATTTCAGAAGCTCCATTGCTCGAGTAATTGAGCTTGAGTGAATTCTTTAAGGTTCTTGAGCGCTATCACAACCATAGCACGTTAAGTTTGTATACGCTTTCACTCATCAGATAAGTGCAATGCAATTGAACCCACCGTACAAAAATATCCACTACGTAACCAGTTCAAATTTTGTTGAAAATTATATACTATGCAGCTGAGAGTGAGCAAGAGAACTTCAGGGACCCAACATGCTCAACATTTGGGTTACAAATCTGCATTCAGAATTCAGTGCATGATAAATAAATTTTGCATTTGTCACTATTTCTTTTTTTACTGCACTTAGGAGCGGTAGGCTACCTTGCGAAAAAAATGGTAACCAAAGCAAAACATCCTTTGGGTCCAGCAGCGGCCATTCCAAAATCCTTCCAACTCTATGACAGTATCCTGAATAAGTACACTAGCCTGGGATTGCTGCCACTTAAAGTGGACTCATGGTCGCATTGAAGTTGTCAAGTCGAACGGAGTATGGCTTGTCACCTTAATTACTCTAATATGGCTTCATATAACCTTTAATTGACGTTCAATGGGCTCACAGTTCGTTACCAAAAGACTTGAGATTTCAAACATGGCCATATTTGAAATCTCAAGTCTTTTGGCATGGTGCTCTTCACTGTCTGTACTCTGCCATCGGAGTTACTTTCATGCGGGACTCATCTGACATCCGCTTTTGCTTGCCACAACGATGAACAATTTGCTTAGGTTCTCACGACGGCATGGCGGTACGAATTAGAATATTTATCTTTTAAAGAGAACTTAATAGATTTAACTTTTTTTCAGTAGAATTCGTAGTATATAGGACGGGGCTTGCACAAAAGATTAAAGTTCAGGGGTTGCGACTATAATGAATGCTAATTGAGCTTAAAATCAAGCAAGTGATATGTTGAGTTGACAACTACCGTTGGCTCTCGAGAAACCAACACCTTTAGTTTTTCTCTCACAGCCACGTTTGGTCTTCCTTTCACAACCACCTTTGGTTTTTCTCTAACTATAGCACCAGAGCCACCGGTCTCTACACCATTTCCTGTGGGCTCACAAGCACTTTACCACCCTGTTCCGTCAATGACCAAAGAATTTGGATTCTTCAGTGACCACCGCCGTTGGTTTCGCCATAATAGCCATGTTTGGTCTAGCAATAGCAACCAAAACTTCATGAGCATTATCAATGACCGTTCTTTTTTTAATGATTATGATGAACTGTAGAAATACTTAGGTATTATCTGATACAATTACGGATGATGTCATAATTAGCCATTTAACGATGAAGCACCGTAGAAGTGTAGAGCTGATTGCTCAGGTCTTTATTGGTGAATATCCAAGGGCCAACTCCTCCATATTCTCATCACGCACTCATGTGCTGAACTTTCCAAGTCCAACACATTAACATGACGTTCATAATTGAACTGGGTGATACATGAAGGTGAACACATCTTAAAATTTGGAATCCGAAGTAAATAACCGACGTGAATAACTGACTTAAATAAGAATGCTACAATTAAGTTAGCAATAATGATTATTCTCGCAGAGGAATTGTGCGACCTAAGAATAGGATACCGAACGTGGGCAAAATTAGCCTAAAAATTGATAACTGTAGTAAACTCCAAATTCCAGAGCTTGCCAAAGTACCCTCGTTGAGGTAAACCATGGGCTGTCACATGTGGGTGGCCTACGAGCCGGCATTACAATTGGAGACAGCAAAGTTGTTTTTAAAATTAAGATAATTTTGTTTTTAATGAACACAGTGGGTGCCAACTGTATTCGTTTCATAGTAGCATTATTGCTACGCTTCAGAGAGGCTCATTATATCCGGGGTGTTATCCGCCAACAAAACCAGACAAGTAAGGCTGCAGATGGCTCAGAGCTATAAGAGAGAAATTTGCCAGATCATTTTTGGTAAAACGTAAAATTAATTGATATCAAAAGGGCATTTGAATTTTATGAATCACCTTCTGGAATGTATTTATCTCGCGTGCCCATAAATATTTTAGCTTTAGTAATTGATCTCAATGGCATTACTTTAGGGAACAAACTACTTGGGTTTTCAGCAACGAAATGTAAACCACCGTAGTTTGACTGCAGAACGATTGCGATGTACTCTAAGTCTGCAAAAGAGACAAATCCCACATCATTTCAAGTGAACAACATTCCCGGCAGAGTAAATTAGGCCGAAGTACTCCGGCAACTTTCCAGGAAACTAGGAGTCATTGTAAATCTTAACATCTATTTGAAATATGCGGTCCCCGAAAGTTTCAGGTAAAAGAACTTAACAACTTGCGCGCATGTGAATTGGTAAAGTTCAAAAGAAAAACACACAGCACACTCATTAATTCTGAACAAAAAATTAGTAGTATGAATATATGAACGAACCGTAATATACTGCTGCCCTTGTCCAACCTACTAAAAGATCTTTCCTTTTGAACTACGGCCTTTGGCATTGAATTTTAGTGTACTCAAAAGTTAATAATGTACAATGCATGTCAAGTGTCCCATTAAAAATTGCAAACTATGCCCAAATTATTTCTGGTCTCTTAGAACCTCTGAAACTATTCAAAAACAACCTTTGCTATCAGAAATGCGAATTGCAAAAATTGTGAGGGTCTTTAAAAATTACTGAATGTAGTTTGGAAGAGGTTCTTTTTAAGCATTTCTCACAAACGTTTCCAACGGTCATGATTCTCAACATTTCCCGCCGTGTGGAAATCGAGTCAATTGTTATGGTTCCCATTCCCATTACTGATCAGATCATTTTCTGTGACAACTCTTTTATGGTAAAACAGGTTTTAAACCGACTCACTCTCCAAGTCGGCAATAGATGGCATCACGGGAACTATCTTGACGGCCTTGAGGTATTCGTCTTTGTCTTCCGTCTTTCTCAGTTTAGCAACTTCGTCATTCGTATCTCTCAGTTCAGCAACTTTGTTAGGATGTATTCCACACAATACACTGTCCAAATTGATGGAAGGATCGTGTTCATCTCCTAAGGAAAATAAATAAATTTAAATTCACACTCGATTCAAAGATAAGATTCTAAGATGTTATCGAGCCTGTGAATGTGATGTGAAGCTGTTTTAAATTTGGCAAAGATCCCCAAATTCCACCCAAGGATATAATGTCGTATGGTAGTTGAATCCAAAGACATTGATAGTTTGGAAACATCTGAACGAGGTAGTCAATACAACTCTCTCTAAGATCTGCACCCATGCTCAAGTCCAATTGCAAATACTTGATGTTGACAGCCCGGTCTGGTGTGACATTATCCCCTTCCAATAAGCTGAGCTTTGAAATAAAAGCATCCAGTACTTTTTTCTGCCGTAGATGCGATTCCCAGTCAACTTTGATAAAAACCGTACTTAGTTTAGGGAATATACGGTTGAAATCGAAGGCTTTGATCATATTCCACGCGTTTTGGTTTTCAGCTTCAGTAAAACAGTCGGGGTCCAAAACGATTTGCAAACTCGAAAGTATCTTAAGGCTGATTCCATTTTTTGAATAAGCCATCAAAGGCAAAAGAAACGGTAAGTCTATGGTCATCAAGCGCAATGTTGAACTAGATTCTTGAAGTAGTTTGACAGTGATCCGATCGAATCTCTCTAAGCTGAAATCTTCACCGATGCCTTGGAGTTTCATTTCAATCACCAGCAGTGAATCGACGGCAGTCTCAGGTATCTCATCAAGGGAAGGGGAATATGGATAGCGAGTAAGATGCTTGGCTTGACTCTTTTCACGTAGCCCTTCAAGAAGATTTACATTTAAATCAACCCACCCATGAGTGTATATATATTCGAGTTTTGGGGCGCGGGAGACTAGTTTCTTGATGAAATTTGTGTAGGCTTCACGTGCAGTGTACCAGTCCACATCTCGGAACGTAAGGGTGTCAAGTTTTTCAAACGTATAACCTCTAAGGAGACTGTTGTGAAACCGATTCCGTTTGCATGAAACAAGGAGCGAGAATTCTTCAATGTATGATTGGTCGGTGCTTAAAAGTTCCTTCAGATCCACGAACGTTGGACAATCGTTATGTTGATCCCAACATTGACCAAGGTTGACTGTCAAAATTCTGGCATGTAAGTGACCATTTCCAGCAGGTGACTTATCCAGTAAAACAGCTGGAGGACATGAATCACCATGCAGGCCAACGATTTTCAGATAAATCCCACAAAACGGCTTGGCGGTTGGGCTGCGGCTTCTGCTGACTTGTAAGTACTGTACAAATTCTTGAATTTCCGTGCATGTGTTTATGTCCTCCATATTTTCAAAAAAGCTCTCTCGGTCTATCACAACACCTTCGCGTTCGAGTTCAAGTATACTCATCCAAGCCCAAATCCATCGTTCATGGCAAGTTCTCCAAAAATTTGGTGGCAACATTACACTCTGCAACAAAGAAATAGTACCAATTTGTTGTGTTGAAGTTTTGCTAACAGGTAAACGTAGAGTTTGGTTGAGCCTAAATCAGCAATTGCGTTTTAACCTTTGCAATGAACAAGATTTTGATGGAATCATTGTCACCACGGTTCCTAATCGTGGTTAGAGCTTCAACCAACCAGAGTTGCCTCACACGTGTTACTTTGATAAGCTCATTTGTGGGCAAAAATTTAAATATTCTTTCAAGAATCTGCCAAAGAGAAAAAATAGCATTGAACTTATTATTTCAACAACCACTCAAAAGCAAGCATTTGTGCAAAATTTGATGAGATTGGAAATGAAAATTTTCTTGTTACCACTTCTGTTGTTAGGCCCTCTGTTACGGACATCTCTCCAAAATATTTCTTTGTGGAAGGAATCCAAGAGTCTCCAAAATTTTAGCGCACTTTGATAAACAAAGACTTTGGACGAAAATTCACAAAGTTTAACTTTCCTGACACTTGTCAACAGGCTCAATCTCTACGACTCAAACTGTGATCAAAATCAGATTGAAGCAGAATAAATGTGGATGAAGAATACGCTGTGGGCCTGAGCCGAGTTAGGAGTGTGCACTCGTGAAAGTAAGAACTTGATAAGTCATTAATATTGAAGAGATGAGTAACATTGAATGACGGAATGACTCAAAACAAACAGAGGTATCATTGAGTCCACAGACAGAATACTCACAAACAAGTGATAACAGCATTCCAGCTCCCCGTTATCAGTGTCGTTCTCCCAATATAGAACAATTTTTCCTGCCTCGAAAACTAACATAAACTGCGACGAATGATGTGTGTGTGACTTTAGACTGATTATGGGGAGCAAAAGCTGTGGGACAAGATCCAAAAACATGAATACACTGCCGAAGGAAGAAATCTTATAGTGACGAGGTCAATCAAGTACAATAATGGAAGTGCAGATAACAAACTTTAAGCTTCCACGCCAAGTATGAGTCATGTAGAGATGATTTTATCGTTCGCATCAAGTTGACAGTTCTAACTTCCAGCTGGGAGCCAACTTTTGCCAGTCTCTCTACCACCGCCATCATCGGCTTTAGTTCTTCCGTCACCGTCGCCTTTGGTACTTATTCTGACAACAAATTCCAGCACGTCTTACTCACATGGACAGCTGTCTCCTTCTCTGACATCATGGCAATACGAAGGACGGAAGATGTAAAACTTGTTGCCTACGGAACACAAAGGTCATTTTTGGGGGAGAGCCAGAGTGAACAACATAAGAACGACTGGAAAATTTTTCCAGATGGGCAAAGTATTAGGATCAGTGATGTAAAATCCAACATTTTTGGGAATAGGAATTTTTCTCTTAACCGGCTGGGTTCTTGGACTGTGGACTACAATTCGCAAACTCCGATGGAATTACGGATACCTCCGGTTGACTAAAATCCTTGTCAAAAAATGTAATGGGTATTTAACCTTTGACCCATTCCTATCACTGCAATAATAGTTCAAATAAAAACATCCCCCCGTTGGGGTGCAAGGAAGTCGCGGTATTTGGCTCACCGAAGGTGGGTCAAGGGTGGTCACTAAAGGGGGATTAAAAGTGGTCACCAAAGAGGGTTAAAAGTGGTCACCAAAGCGGGGTCAAAAGTGGTCGCCAAAGGAGGGTGACCGAGATCCCCCCCTGGCCCTGCGTTAAAGCATAGTACCCCCTAGCTCTATGTTAAAGTATGGTACCTCCTCTGGCCCTATGTAAAAGCATTATTGTACCCCCAACTTGACCCATGTTAGAGCATAGTGATGACCCCCC
>JAQIWI010001881.1:0-14342 GCA_034698825.1 Deuterosminthurus bicinctus
ATGGACTTTCTGTCATAAACTGTTCCCCACATTAAAATTGGTTGTCACTGAAGAGGGCAGGCTGTTGTGGTTGTATTAATCACGAATAGTTGGGCAAATCTCAACCTTCTAGTCACACACTAAATTTCGTTTGACACCTTGCTCACACAAAATCTGCCTCACACAATGTTCTCAGTAGCGCAAAGAGTCGGGATAACAGCCAGCTTTGTCAACCCATTTGCACAGTGACACGCAGGGGCGTAGTCGGAATCACGCATATGGCATATTCAAAGTAAAGTGTGATTGATAATAATCTGTAAGTAACGAAGCATCAAATCATTAAAATCTTCTCTCCGTTTTCCTAGCTTTTATCATGTTGTGTGTGATGAAGGATCTAGTGTAACTCACTCACGTATACAATTACTAACACGTATGCAGTCACACACTCAATTGCATGCATGAACTCACACATAAGCCTGCACCAATATAATCAAATGTGAATCATTATCTGGATGTAAATCAGAGCTGCTGTCTTGCATGAATTTACATTAGAAATTTTCATTTGTTTGCCTATTTGGTGCCTGTTGTTAAATTTAAATATGAAGGCACATGTGGTTCGATTACATATGTGCAGGCATACAAGGAGAGTTGTTTTTTAGCCAACTATCCCGTAACAATTTTTGTCTCACTTGTTAGTGAATTGGTTTGATTGTAACTGTATATTTAAAGGGAGCAGGCGCAATAGATGCTGAACTTGCGGCTGGTCATTGGCCAGGAGATTACAAACTTTGATGACATACCTGTACGTGTCCACACCATGAGCAAAGAGTGCAGGAAGGCAGGAAAGTAGGATGATGATCCATGTAACGCCGATAGCCAAGAGTGTGTTCGGCTCCGTACGAATTGAGATGGAGGCGACGGGGTAGACAACAGCGAGGAATCTGTCGAAGGACATGAGGACGAGAGTGTACACACTAGCATAGGCCGTCACAATAACTAAGTATTGGACCATTTGACACCAGAGTTCCCCAAACGGCCAGTAGGAGAGTACATAATCGGCGGCTGTGAAAGGGACACAAAAAATGATGAAGAGTAGATCCGCAATGGCCAAGTTGATGATGAGGAGATTCGTTGTATTCCTCATCTGCTGATTGGAAGCGACAACGATGACGACCAACGCATTGCCGAAAAGACCGACCACAAAGATGATCCCGAATAGTATGGGAACAACTATGGATACCACTTTTTGTAGGTCATTGTTGGCTGTAAAGTTCTGTATGAAGTAAAAAAGAAAGTACACAAGATATTTAGTATGAGATTATAAGTAGGAAGTAATGATCAAAGCACTATGTCATCCTCCTTCATAATAATGCGCAACTCATATCCGAATTTCCACTAGACTCCACATTAAATTAAAATGTCATTCCGTGCCAATCTTCCATGGAATTTGGACGGAAAATTTAAACCAATCTTCCACATATCCCCTCACATGACAGTCAAGTGAGTGCTTTGTAGTCATCAAGGTCCCACCACACAGGTTTTGGTCTGTTTGGCTCGGTGGTGCAATCTTGGCTGTCACTGCTCTCTCTAATGAAGAGGAAGGAAATACTATAGACAAAGTTATGTGGGGCGGAGAACTATGTGTCGGACTTGTTGTTGTGTGTAAACTCATAATTACCATCTTGTCTAGGGAAAGAAGTGTCTTCCGCCAACTTAGTGAATTACTTTATTTCTTACTGGGGAAGGCGGAGAGAGAGAGAAGTTTAAGCAACCATTGGAACCTACACAGACATACCAATCAAAAGAGAGACTCGTGGTAAATGTCTTGAAGGAAAACAAGACTTCATAAGAAGACTCCATTCACCAGCACGCATAAAACATAATTACTACCACCAGGGCGGAAATAGTTATAAAGAGAAAGAAAGTGGGTGTGTGTGAGCGGAGAAAACCACAGTGAAATTAAAATGGCGACGGCGGTAGACTCGCAATAATGGAGCAAGCATTCCCGCAGGGGACGTTGATGCCTGCATTTTTCCTCTTGACATGATGAGTTCCTTGAAAAGAGAGGCCGGCGGCGAGAGTTTAAACAAGTGGAATTCCACTTGGATTATTTCACTTTGTCTTCCTACATTAGACCTCTTCTTCTTCTGCCTGCCACATAATTGAAAGAGGAAGGGAAAATGGGAAGTATTCTTTCATTATTCTTTTCCCGCATCTCCTTATTCTGCATGGTCATCATCTCACTGTTTGTATAAATGTACATAATGTCTGTCGGTGTGCATGTTAATGTTGTCGTCAAGAGTAAAAACTTGAATACTCGCCCCAACTATACCAAGAGGATTGAAATTAAAAATCCGATGACAGACAAGAATGTGCAGTTTTCTTGCGGAACTAAATTTATGACCTTTTTCACAGCTAGCACAAAGGAAGGCATTGTGCATATGAAAGCAATCTTAGATGACTAAGAGGGACTTTGGGTCCTTCTCCGCCTCCTCCTGTCTAAAATTTATCATCCTGCATTCCCTTCCTACACGCATGATTGGAATTACTCAATGCCTGGTTGTCATAAAAATTTTGACGTGGGGAAAGCTTGAGTGTGCTTGCGGTGTGGGGGCGGATGGAGAAAGTTTGAAGTGAATGCGCTCATTATAATATGATGATCTATCATGAAGTAATACAGACGGGGTAGTGTGAAGTAAAGTGTGTCCCATAGGTGTGCTTGCATCAAATCGTTGAAATTAATGATGCAAAACTTTCACCCTACGTACGTAATAACTGTCCTATAGTTGTGGATTACATGAGTATTCCACGCGTGCCCTCCTTTACTCACAACGTACATTTCAGTGTTCTAGATACTCATAACGACGTCAACGCTGCTAAAAGCACGTACACACAAACATGTGGAAATTTTAAGAAAAAAACGGCTTACTAAATTCAATAGGTCCAAGGGGACCAACTTGTTTCAATAGATATACATGGAATTTGGACGGATTTCTCTTGCGAGAAAAGTTGGCCATTTTATAGGATTGTATTTTTTATCAAGTTGATGGTTAAAGGCAGATGAACTATAATTTAAGCAATCCGAAGTGTTTCTTGACTAACCACTATAGTGCTGCGAATTGAGCATGGATTCGTACAGAAAAAATCTTCGGTCGCGTTGTTGCTTTCATGAGCAAGTTGACCCTCTTCTTTCCCTCATCATTTTTACAGCACTCAAGGTTAAAAGGATATCTAGGCCTGAGGAGAGCATATTATGGAAGAATAGAAATTGTTACAGAATGGAACCACTCGTCCGTATGGCGGTGAAAACCTACATATAGGTACATATCTACCTATGCTTGTGTGAGCCTCAAAAAGACCGCCGGATTAAGTTTCAACTTGAATTCATCCACTAGTTTCGTAGAGGAACTGTGCATGTACGCTTCTATGACTTTGAGTCCCCCTCGAAAACTTGTCTGCTCACCCAAGAATAATATTGTCAAAGCTTCTATGCATGAATATGTGCAGTGTGTGCTGGTAGATTCATATTTCTCTTCCCTATCACCATGATCCATTTCAAACTTGAATGGACATCAATTATTAAACTTGCCGGATGGATGATGTGCAATACTTTGCTGTAGCTACCTCAGTATTCCATCCTTGTTGTATGTACCAAGGACCTTGCCAATTCATGCACTGTCGCTAACATGTAGAGTAAGCATTGGGATAGGAGAAACTTGGCTCATTTTAAAATTTATGTAATTTTAGCCGCAGTCATTCCATGAGTAGGGACTTGTTGAACATGAACTGGAAGGCTTACTGATGTAAGCTAGCACGCTCCAGGCCTACATGCATAAGTCATGTGATTGCATACGATCATTGATTGAATATTATTTCTCGTACATCTCACCTTTAAGACAAATGGCAGTAGGTTATTTTAGTTCATTGAACATCCCATTGATCCATCTGTTGACAGGAAAGACCAACTGGCCCAATAAGTCAGGGGCATAATATCAGGAAAATGTGAGCTTGAAAATACTACTGGCTCATCTGGATTATGACTGGAGAAAGCATAGGCCAGCTAACACGAGAGTAAAATTACGGTCGAGCTGTAGCTTGAAGTCACGTCTCATTTCATACACGTGGCAGGGTCAATAGAAAGGAAGTTTTATACCAGCTTGTAAGCAGGTAAAGGAAGTGTTCGAGGACATTACTCTAAGCCGAAACATCATTGCCGTTGCGAGAATGACGTGGAAAGAATATTGAAGCTGGTAGCTTTGATGGGAATGAGGCATTTGTAAGGGTAGCGAAACAAGGCCAATATGCTCCCCATGTCGACTAATTTAATCAACTGGACCGGCTTTCCCGCTAGCGATGAATACGTACAAGGGGGATATTTAAATTAACGATGATGAACCATCAACACGGAAAACTTATCCAATGAAATGAATAGTGCCATGCATGTAAGGCATACAGAGACTGCTACAAGCCGGGCTGATTGACATAGCCACGATAGAAGGGGCGAGATGCATTGATTCTATTGACTCCTGTGAGATCAAGAAGCTCGTATTGAAGGTATATGGTCGACTTGACTGGAAAATGTTGTTTTCCAGCGCAAATAGTACTAATGTCGTCCTCCTACTACTACGCAACAGACTCCATTGATCCTTTTCTTTTTTTCGACTCACTCTTTGTATTCCCCCGAGGGAGGCTGAACAGGTTCACGAGCTCATGAGCATATCTCAAATCCTTTTGCGCACAGCTGACTACAGGGGAACGCTCGATGTCATCCTCTCAATAGCCCGACTTTTTCTGCAAAGGCGGAAACACATTTTTAACGTGTTCCTCTCATAAGAAGCAACTGGTAATTCCTGCAGCACATGAACGTAGGCCTGCATCTCGTTGAACTTTCCATTTACTTTTCCGCCTGCACGAATGCACCAATATTATCATCTCCATTGTCTGTCTTCCCTTCAAATTGACAAGCAAAATCTTCCAAATGAAAGTTTCTGCTTCAATGAACGTGAATACTGGATAAGTCTTATTCTTGAAATATAGATCACAAATCGTACCGCCAGTGAGATTGCACAAGTCCGCACTTTCCAACACTCCTCGAATGCACAAATTATGCACAATTAGAGGAAGTTCTCAATCGCATCGGAACTTTCGAAATACTCTACGAAATAAAGCAGTTCATTGTTGTCATAGTAGAATTCAGCGGAAAAATTCAATTAAGAAGGCTATTATTTGGAATGAAAGACACCAACCACAACCAGTGCAATGCAATTCCTTCTGCTTAGCTGCTGGAGAGGATCAAAAGTAAAAACAGCTATATATATTGAAAGTGAATTGTTTGAGAAGATTCTGAAGAATATGAAACGTAGAGATAGGGTAGTAGAAACAGCAACAAAAATCAGCGAGGAAGTGTATGTCTCTTGTGTTCTTCACTGCAAGAGTGTGACGGATTTAACTCGAGCAAACCATAAAGAACAGGAACATGAAACATGACGGGATGGTACGTTGAGAAAAAAAGTGAAGAAGCCATGCCGCAGGACATGGTCAGCTGTTTGAGTCCCTAGAAATTTACAGAGCTGGACAGCTATGAGGCGAAAGATTTATCTGAACACTTCACTTACAGTAATAATAATAGTAGAAATCTATAGAATTTTCACTGAGAGTTCCAGAAAAGCAGGAGTATCTCTGTTCTGTGTATGCAAGGCTTGCCTATGTTTACAGCGCTGATGTATGCAATGTAGACTTTATACAGCTCATTGAAAATGGATGACATGGAAAGGGAGAAAGATTCTGACTCTCACTCTCGTCCCTTCTAGGGTGAGCCAACTTAAAGTACACACTTTGTTTCGTGAAAAACTTCCTACCTTTTAGGGCTAAAGAAATTTTGAATAACAATTCCGAGACTAGAATCTTGGGTTATTTTGTTGTTATAACCCACTAAAAAATCGCTCAAAAATTGGCCGAGATATTCGAGCTAAAGGAAGAAGTTGGGTTTTAACATGAGGTTTGTGGGATTTTTCAGGCCAGTTTTAAAACTTTGGAAGCCTATATCTCGTAAAATGCTGCTCGCACAGACTTGCTGAGCACATTGGCCAAAAACTGAGACTTCAGAGAATGCGTCTGTGCATTAAATTTGGCCTGAAGAGGGCACCGAAAATTTTGGAAATTCGTCGCTGCAATTTTTAAATTTTGGGTTCCCTCTTGAGGTCATGTTTTGAATGCGCAGACTCTGAAGTCTTAGCTTTTGGTCGGTATTATAGGAGATATAGGCGTCCAAAGTTTTAACACTGGCCTGAAAAAGCCCGCAAACCCCATTTTAAAACCCAACTTTTTTCTTTGAACTCGAATATCTCAGCCAATTGGTGAGAGATTTCTTGGTGGGTTATATCAAGAAAATTCCCCAAGTTTCTAGTTTCAGGATTAGCATTTAAAATTTCTAGAGCGCTGAAATGTCGGAAGTTATTCACGAAATAAAGTATATACTTTAAGCTGGCCCACCCTTACATCCTCAATTTACTTACATGTGCAAAGGAGTGTAAAAGAGAAAAGGGGCACATGGCTTCCTCTTCTCCTGCTAAGGGATGCAAATGGTTGATAAATTTACAAGTTTTGTACACAAGCTGGCCATCTCATTACATGAAATTGGGAGTGTAGTAGTGGTAGAGAGGGAAATGAATTTGTCCACTCAGTATAATCCTCAAGATTATGGAAGCACAGGGAGGGCCAGTTGATGGAGGTTTTACTTTATGCTTGCTTTCATATTACAAGTCGTACCACTCCTTCCCTATCACACCACTGTACACTACTCAGTCAGAGGCTTCTACGTAGAATGTAAATGAGCTAGCCCTTACTTTGAAAGGAATGACCGATGAAGGAGCCAATTTCACTAACAAACTGATTGATGCTCGAGGGAAGTGAACCAAACCGAGAGCAGAGGCTTGACTGTCAGCATTAACAAGCTTAAATTCTTAGCCGGCTCCCTCAGCTAGAGTTCTTTCATCTCTCCGTCCTTCACGATAGTAATAATCATATCCTCTGGCTTATCACTAATGCTCTACTGTGCTAATTGTTCTACCTTGGAGACAATATAATCTTAAGGAGACTTACCGCAACGAAGACAGGAGGAGTGTAGGACTTGTTACAAAGCAGCGAGTCCAATGTAAAATTGAACAGTGGATCCAAGGAGCTATTCAGGGACTCATTGCAAATTGCGTAGGGGAGATCGTCGCTGGCATATCTTAGCATGCCATCACCGTGTTCAAAATCCTCATTCATTTTCACGCTGACTCCCACTTCACTGCACGTGCGTGCACACTGTTCACACAAACAATAATTGCCTTACGGGCGGACAACAATCAAATCTAACGTTTCTGTCAAGGTAAGCCGCCCAACTTTCTCCCAAAGGAAATGAAAGTTGAGAAGAGGAAGTTTCAACTACTTTTTTCCAAGCTCAATTACACTCGTGAAACTCTTCTTGTTCCATTCATATTTACTTGCTTGTTGACGCCAAAGAAGTCCTGGAACCCTAATGAGTTTTCAACCGGAATATGAATTCCAGCTAGATCATCTGTGAGGCTGACAGAGAACTGGGTATAGATTTCCGTCCGTCTGACTCTACCAGCTGGAAGTAAACCTTTGGATCCCACTAGGTCGCCTTAGTGGAAGAAGAAAGCAAGACTGCTGTTCCCATAGACGGTGGCAGCAGTTGTGCTGGTGATGCGTGAGTAAGGCCAATGGTAAAATGTTGTGGTCATATTGAGCACATTCATTTCTCATCAACTCACAGCCAGCTTGCATCCACTGTTCGTTAGAATCCACCTGCAAAGGACAAAACAATACGTACATATCATAATGGTTATCATTTGAGCAAGTGCGGCTGTCACAGTATGAAAAGCCGGCATTCGACCGCAGTCACATCCAGCTTCTGGATAGAGCCGCAGTACGAAACCCCAACAGCAGTGGTAGTGTTTGTTTGTGTAGCTGAAGAGGAATCGATGGATAGTAAATGTGATAAGAAAACATTATGTGAGAGAGGCTTTAGAGAAAATTATGTGCTAATCCAGACACATTGTCTACAGCGAAAGCAGCACGGCGAATTATCTGTTGAAGGGAATGAAATCTGCCCTCATGCTTCTTTCAATTCCGCCGTTGACAAGGGTGTGAAGGCTGACATCAGCTTTACTTTGCATCCTCAATTCATTCATCAAAATTTGAACGGCAGGAGGTGGAAAATACCCAGGCCTTTTCGGCATCTTCATAAAGATGAGGAAATGGAACAAATTTTATCATTTATACATGTAACGTACGTATGAACGGAACGTACATAATGCGCAAGCTTAACGCAGCATGTTGGCGGCATCTCCAACATTTATTTTATCCGCGGCTGGGCTCGTCAATTTACATTTCTTCCACAGATTCCTCCAGACAAGGCTTAATGGCCAGCAGTAGCGCCCTAGCGTGTGTGTGTGTGCGTACGTGGATCAGTGTAATTCCTTTCCATAAATACACAGACTTTTGTACCACAAATATCATTAGTCACAGGAGTGACGTCGAGGAACAATTTGAACTATTATTAAATAGGAAATTTTCATACAGGGCCATACACTCGTTGGAATGGAGCGTACACTCACTCGCATCCATTGTCTCTTTGTTCTTCACGGCTTACCAATCAGATTCGGCTCCCACTTTTCCCCATAGAAACTGAGATGGAGAGGGGAAAATTTAATCTTTTCTGTCCAACTTTTCTCAACATGGTTAGTCTGCAAGCTACGTGTTCCTCATACATAGACATAATGATACGCTCGGCTCCCCTGCAGCTCCAACGCAGCAGCCCAAGTATGTGTACAGCCAAGGCAGCAGTTGTGTCTCTTTCGGCGATGCACCACCGAAAGGGCGTTTTAGCGGAAGTACATGACCGGAAGCAGCTGGTGGTGGCGAAAGAGACACAACTACTCAAGGCGACTGTGTAGTGTAATCCCTCCTCCTTATTTTTTTGGACTTTTGATACAATAGCAACGTGCTGGGTATGCACTTCCATCACAATAGCCTTAAATTCCCCTTCCCGGCCATGCTATTTCTTACTCCACTGACAGTACTTCCTACACAAAAATCCATCTAACCCCCCACCTTATCCTCCTCTCCAACTTGCTTTATTTTTAATTAGACTTAGCATTGAAGTGGACAGACGACGTGAAAGCGATATCACATTGCGAGTGAGAAAGGACAGCTGGGCAAAGTCTGTGACGGTATAAATCTTTGCGGTACACATTTCCAATTTCCTAAAGATGCTGACGTGGCTTCTGGAAGAGTTGAAGCGATTCTAATAATATTGGATCATCTGTCGACTTGTTGTTCTATGAAGACCAGGAGGAGGAGTTCAATATATGAAATATCTAGTGAAGTCGTCAGCTGTCACAGCTGTGGAAGAAGTTCAAGGCTATTGACACTATGGATGTTCTATGTGTAACTAAGTCACATAAACTTTCAGCCAGCTCTCGCTCTCTCTCTCTTTCTTCATCCACTCATCCAAATTAGTCTGCATTTTACGACTTATTTTTCTAAAAGCGTCCCCGGTGCTCAGAAAATGAAAGTCTGTGTGCTGCCATTATTGCGCTCTGGTTTATATTTTCTTCCTTGGAATAATTCAAGGGAAACATTAAATTCCTCCCTTGCAATTTTCCTTTTATGTAACAGTCGCAATAATAATTTTACTTTCACCCTGTAGTGAAAGTCCGGCGGATTTTTTCCTACGAAGCAGACCGAGAGTGCTTTCATGATGAAAATTCATTGACATGATCCCAGCGCAAAGTCTCTGACAATTATGCTGCGGATACTAGAAGTACGCAAATCCGATTCCGAATTGTATTCCGAGCTTGAGCTCGTCATGCATCATTGTAACGTACGCAATCAGCTATATGTAGACTCATAGAATGAAATAAATCCTGTTTAGTTTGTCTTTGCTTCTCGAATGTCAACATGGCTTTGAAGTGAGAATAATAGGGAGACGCAGACACACAGTGATGGTGGTGGAATCATGTAACAAAAACAAGGACAGATTTGTATTTGTCTGATAAAAATCCTTGAGAAATTTCCAATAATAATGACTTGGGTGATGCGAGCTCTCATGTCATCACCCGCTCCCATTGCTTACACAATAGGAGACTATAGAGTGGAAAAATGAGATGCGTTGCGAGATGACGGTGACATTAGCTTGATTGGATCAAATTGGAACGGCACGTTTGATCTCAAGATGGGATATTTGAATCCTTATCGGATAAAAAAAGCGAGTTTATCTTTCGGATTCGCGCTGCGTTTGAATACAAAGACACTTTGCAGAAAATTAAATTAGGCACAATCCATGAAAATCCTTAGCGTACGATGAAGTCGAGATATTCGTCGTCGTCGTCCGAAAATCCATAAGCTTCCTCATATGCTTCCATTTTCTCTCGAAATTACACACATTCTACCCACCCACACATACGCACATGCACAGACTCTGCTAATCAGAAGAACTTTTCTTCTGTCAACCACCCATGGAATCCTTTTTCAATTAATTCATCCATTTAATCGATAAGAGAAAGGAGAGCGAAAAAGACAGACAGGGGGGAGACAGCAGTATGAAAATGTCTGCATATTTCCAACAAGATCAATCAAAGACTGAGCTGAAACTACAGAGACACTTGCACACATCCTTAAACTTTGTTAGTTTGTAAAAAAAAGTAAAAAGGACTTTCTTATACAGAAATGGTGTGCATGCATCCTGCCGCATTTAATTAATTCGGGGAAGTCAGGACGCACACATGTTTACTCAGCTGAGGTAAACAAAAACGGCGAGAGTTTGTCAATTGAGTGAGGCACTATCAGTTTCAAGTTTTACGGTTCGGATACTCCCAGTTGGTACCCAGTGGCATGGAACAGCGATAGAAGAGCCCACCTACAATCTTGAGGTGGCCATGTCCTCTTGATATCACCATTTTATGAGTCTACTATTCCGCTGCAACGAGCAGAAAGGACATACAGACCCTTGCCAAAAGCTTCGTGATAATTCAAGTGGGCTACAATCAAAAGTACACATTCCATGTCTGTTGATATCCTCACACTACTGTAACTCTTAAGTCGAAGATATGTGTGCCTATATACGTATGAACTTGAAATTATTTACATCAAACTCAGCAGGATGACGATAAGACGACGGAGGAAGTTGGCAGTTAACTCATATCCTCTTATACTTTTCTCTCCCTCGGCTCAGCTGGAAGACAATAGCTGAAATTATAGTTCGGTGCTTAAATTATTACCAGAAGAACGACAAAACTGGTTTCACTCATTGGTTTTTTATGATAAACGCCCCATTTCCAGGTCTTTTATGATTGCCAAAGTTTACAATATGGAAGGTAAATGTAAACCATTGCAACTTCCAGTTATAAATCCAGACACATACACTCATACACATCAGACTCATAATTTGTATCTGGAGCGTTAATGAGTGTAAATTGACTTAGTGATGGGAAGACGAGTGAGGGAAGATAGTTAAGAAAATAGGCCAACGCTCCCGCACATCCTCACAGGAAGATGAGGGCGATGATGAGACTTACAAACACTTAGTTCACTGCCTGAGGAGACGTAGATGATAGGACATGGAAGCTAAGACCACTCCAGTTTCTCTGTGTATCCATACCCCCAAACACGTACTCAGATTGGCCTTGCAAAGTCATTAGCACTAATGGTCTGAGTTCAGAGAAAAACAAGGTAGTAAACCCGAGCCTCATTTCTCACGCTCCCCACATAAGGCATCTTACTCAGAAGTTATACCGGAAAGGTAATAATAATAGCCTTTGCTTCTCACAACAGCTTCGTCTTAAGCTTTCACTAGCAGCATATGGACAAACAAAAAAGCTTTCTTTTTGCTAATATGCATCGACATTATCCCACATACACATTCATTAAATAGCTTAATTTGTGTGGGAGAGTGAGAAGACTTAGCATTCGGCACTGGTGTGTCTGTTGTTTTTCACTCTACTAAAGCGCAAATTTCACATTCTACTCACATGTCCAGACCATCAAGAGATTCCGACCACGTTGGGTCAGTGTACGTACAGTGTATAGGAATTAGCATCATCGTTCAAATAGCAAGAACAGTAGTTTAGACAACATGTGACACAACTTTTGTTTCGTCGAAGTCGATTGATAAGAAATAGGACAGAGGAATAGGAGGATCATGACAGGAGAAGTGTACGTTGCACTTTCTCCATAGCATTCCATTTGGCGTACATATGTTGAGATTACAGCCAGTCTTTCTGTATTATACACAAAGGAGGAGGCCAAGTGAAAAAAAAAGAGCAGGGAAAAGACAGTCTTCAAGGCTTCGGACTGTCGAGTGTAAAGCGAGAGAAAATCTTATCTGGAAGAATCATTCACTTGTCAATCTAACTCTCTCGCTCACTTCATCCGTCTCTCTGTCTCGCTATCTCTCTCAATGTGCCACACAATGTTTTTCAAAGAGAAAATAGATTTCTTTCTCCTTTACGCTTTAAATTAATGTAGAGGGCCTTTCCTCCCCACTATCCCGTTTGCTTTCGTTATTGACCCCGTAAATGGATGCCCAGCTAAGCTAATGGCTTGCTTACAAGCTGATAGGATGGCGTGAATTCAGTTAAAACATTGGACAGACTTTTAACGAGTCAAGTGGAAAGTGTGTGATGACAGATTGTGTGCTCTTTCTCAATTTACATGATGTTGCAAAGGTAATGGTAAGCTTCCTAGGGATTAATTAGCTTGTGGACACATTGAGCGGGGTGGCAAATTGAAATCCCTCTCAACTTTTATACAGAATGACTGACTGGGTGAGGTTGGGAAGGATCATTTGGGTACTCATGCATCACTGTCGTCAATGTCTCTTTGTCTTTTCCACTTGAGAATTGACAATCCCCTAGTGGTTATTTCGCTCAAGTCAATTAGTAGCCCGGAGATCTCATCATCGACCCCTCCACCATCGCGCTTACTAGACCAATTCTAATTAACGTCCCACTACAAGAGCTTCTAAAATGACTAAGCCACATCCCTATAGACTCGAATCCGCTCCAGTTATAAATCCTGTTAAAAATGTCAATTTAGCAGAACTGTATGAAAAACACTTCTTGGAAGCACTTTCAAAGGGGCCATGACTCATCTATGAATGCCATTAAGTTTCATGGTCAAATGGGCCGAAATTTGTCCACTATTGCTCCAGTTCTCATACCGATAGCAGGGTTCCAAAACAAAAAGGAACGTGTGGGAGCATTTCGCGAGCAAAAACGCCTTGGGAGGTCATTAAGGAGACACGAAAGAGCTCATGTTATGAAACTTGGTCATTCTACAGGGTGGCAAAGGAGCGCTGGGCAATTGTACGCAGTGTTAAGTTTCACAAAGGGAAATAGCTTGCTTACGTTAAATGGAAAGGTAGTGTGGGATCCCTAGGAAGCCATAAAACGAGGGGGTTCTACCATTGGATAAAGCAGTCCAGATGGAGGACCAGCAGCTGGAACTTTGAGTCAAGTCCAAAATGGATGATGATGAAGGCAGTGGAGCAAATGGGAGAAAATACGGAAATTGCCATTTATTCTCTTTAGTGTCATCGTCATCCTCGTCTTCACTTGACCCCCCGGGAATATTCCCAGGCACTTAATACTTTTGTAGGCGCAAACAGCACATTAAACTGCATTCAGATTCCTGAAACCCCCTCATTCATTTCGCCTGTCGAAATCTATGTAAGAATGAATAGCCCGAGCTGTGAATTTCTCTTCCATCAATTCTGGTAACCATATTCCGGCGTATAATAAAGAAGTTTCTTAAGCGAGCTCACTCACATGGTGAACAATGTGACGTTGAGTGAGATCCATGATTGGTATGAATTCCAATCTAAATCATGATTGAGCTAGACTCGGTTATTTCTTCCTTCTTCTCAAATAGTCTACTCATTGTACAATTTAACAACAATGCCACGCGGCTTTGTAATAAGAGGACAAAGAGTTGATAAAATTGGTACATTACAAGCTAAAGTGTGCGTTTGTTTCTCAGAGCGCGTGAGTATATTAGACGGATTCCAAGCCTTCACGTCGACCTTTTATGAGTATCACACCAGCCTTCGGCTTTGGTTTCTGAATGGTTTATTCGTATTAGTAGCACCAGTTATGTGACCCGTTGGCTCACGGGCAGCCCGTTCAGCCCGTGGAATTTTTTTCAACCATCAATGCTCGGCCCGTAATTTTTTTCGCAGAAATTCTGAAGTCCGCCCGTTACGGCCCTTGGGCTGCCCGAGGGCAGCTCTGAGACATATTTTAGTATGTACATGCTGTGTATACTGCAATTTTTCATGAGAAAGTTAAATAATTCTA
>JAQIWI010001882.1:0-14341 GCA_034698825.1 Deuterosminthurus bicinctus
GTCGAGTCAGGGAATCGAACCCTCAATTGTGGCCTGTTCAGCGGAGGCCTTAGCCCCTTGACCACGATGACTCGTCAGCTCAGCCATAAGCAGCCTCAGATCTTTCCCGCACCAAAATCTCTCCTGATATTTAGCTTAGATATGAAACGGGTTGAAGCGACAGGCAGAACATTCCCAGCAACATTTCCCTTGTCGTCATCATTTCTTCCATCCAACTCGCTCACTGAAATCCAGTTGCTTCTTCTCCCGTGAACGCTGGCTGACTGACTGGAAAGCTAAAGATTACTCTTCATGTATCCATTTTTCAACGCTGAGTCATTGTCATGAGACACTTTGACCTCCGGGACCTACTACAAGATTCATGTGCAGCGAATGTGTTGATAATTATAATGTCTGGTCGTTGATAACTTGAGTCGGAAAAGCGCCTTCTGGCAAGGTGCGTACATGTACGCATTGTTCTATCAAGATATTTGTGTTTGGTGTTTGTAGCAAAGTTCAAGTGCCAATTGACAGAAATTTTGATTTTAATTTTGTTTCATGCCTGAAACAATCAAGTGCATTCAGATCTGCCCAGTTGCGTGAAAATGATCCGTCCCGCTCACAATCAAATTTATTTTTAGCTTAGTTAGTCTTTTGTTGATTCATTCATAAGATTAAGGAACCTGACCGATTAAATTTAATAAAACGCTAAAAAAAAGCACAGTGACAACTTTTAAAATAATGTGAAACTACACGTGCATTTTTGGTGTCAGTGCCCTCTGCAGAGCAACCACATGAGAGAGGTATTTATTTTGAATGGTTACGTAGGCAGGGCACTAATCCATTTTAATCTTATCAGTACAAATAATTATTTTATGCTGCAAGTTTATTGAGTTCAAAATAAGTCATAAAAAATCCAATTGCTCTTAAAACTTAAACAAAATCAAAAAATTAATTTGAAATGAACTCTCATATTCACAATCTGATAACAGTAAAATATACCTAGTTTTCTACCTATTTTATAAATTTATACATTAATCTATAGAAAACTTTTATTGCTTGGGTCATTAAACTGGTAGGTATAACGCATGAACGTGGAAATCAATCTGGACGAGACCGCTCTGCTACCACTCCGGGAGGTTCTAAAACGAGAATCGCAAATGAGCATGCATAATAATGTCATAATTTCGAGCCAAATGCAACAACAGCAGTAAACTTTTTGGTCCACTTACATGAGCAATTTCCCTTGTGGGCAACTGTCGCATCTAAAAACACCCAAAAACAAACTTTATAAGAATGCTTTTCTCAAATTGATAAGTCCAAGCTGAAAATTCATGTGTGGACACAGTTTACATAACAAAATGGGTTTTGGCTCCTAAATGATAATTGTTTACCTACCACTGCAATAGGCAGAACATTGGTTGGTATACAACTCGTCGTCACAACCACACAAAGCGTTGGGTTGGCGATAGCCCCAAACTTTGTTACAGTCACACTTTGGTGGTTTAGGGCAGTTGCCGTCTGACACTTTCTGGGTCTCTGCGAAGAAAACCAGATACATAAAATGATACAGTTGTTCTAAAATATAACCGACGTACTTTTGTCCTCGTCTTTTTGACAATTAAGGTGACAACCACTGCAGTAAGTGATGTATTCGGAACCACAGACAGGAGATTGTCCATGGTTGCCCTGACCTTCACATGTTTCAATACATTTTTCATGTTTGTCAGAGATCGATTCAGCTCCTTTACAAGCAAGCTAAAAAAACCAAGGGAATGTTAGTGCACACATTAACGTAAGCTTTGAAAAGTACTTTTTGTGTTAAATACTTACAAGAATAAACAGAAGTGGAGCAATAAACATGATGAATCGTAGTTGAATCATGATGGGGACTTTATCAGGCAGAAGGCTGCTGTTGTAAGTTGAAGTAGCTTCGTTTGGATCAAGAGTTGAACTGTAATGAATGTTGCCAAAGCGCTCTCTTTTATTCTCGACCTGACACGAAGCAACAGTGTAGCCTGCGACGCAATTTTACTAATTTCCTCCAAGCTTGAAGTGATGAATTAGTTTTTGGGGATGTCAGAGCAAAGGCACATTGGGTCGGGTCATACACGGAAAAGTTCAGTAATTAATGGGGTTAATGCTACGGTGAGAATGATAAATTTTCAGCTCGAGGTCACTTACTTCGGCGTTAGATGAACTCATCAACTATTAGAGGAAATTGAACACAAATTGGCAGAAGGCATTGTGCGCAGTTTGCAAAAATACTTGACACTTGATTGATTCCCGATAATGTGTCATCAGTTAATGAATTAGTTTGTGAGCAAAAGAGATGAATATGAATTTAACTTGCATTTAAGTTGGACGACCTTTCAAGGATTTTCAAATTTTTAACGGTGAAGTCGCATCACGTCATCGCCATCACTCGTGGACTCAATATTCAAAAACAGCTGCGGCTCATGTCAATCATAAATGGATGCAATACTTTTCTATATTTGGACTTCTTTTGTATTTTCAATACTATTGACGTCAGCGTTTGATTTATAGATAACTGCCTCAATAATGGATGGAAGTACTTATTGCCTATTGCGCACAATAATTTTGCTATTTTTTAAATTTACTCCAGTTGTTCCTGTGTTCACAGGGGAAGTGACCTCGAAATTCCCATTAATCGAGTTGGTGGTAGCATCGACCAAATTAACTTCCACATCTAAATTTTCACGACGTGGTTTACGCAGGGTACTCGTGAAAACTAACGTCAAGTTGTCCTGGGCGTACACGCTCGTTGATCAAATAACGATCAAAGGGAACGCGGGAGCCACCAGGAGATTCTTGAGGTGTGAAAGCGTGAAATCGGACGGTTGAATAACAAAGTTGCCTTTGATTAGCCAGAGCTGCTGCTGTCAGGATCTAACGCAAATTTCGCATTGAAGTGAAAACACAACAAGATAAATGCGTTCTAGGTTGGCCTTAAAATTTTTAAGCACGATCACCAAATAAATGTAGGAAATATTCAGTGCTCAAAACGAATTATTACCAATCCTCTAGCCAGAAATTCCACTACTCGTACCTATTTCAGACAGGTATTTTGCAAGCTGAAAGAACTTCAGAGTTCTGAGCTCTTCTGGTTCGTGCCTGTATAATATTCGGTGGTAGTAAATAGATATAGCTTGGCAGCTGAGCGTGTTGTTGATAAAAGCAGTCAGCGTCAACTAATTTGTTGGAAACCCTTGGTTGGATTATCTGACTGAATCCCAGCTTCATCTACAATACTGAGTGCCCGTTCAAAAAATTTGCGTTCGATGCTTCCGCTGCCCAAGCCTTGTGCGACCATATCAAACCTCCTCAATTCGTTGTCGTCGTTGAAGCTATAGTCGTTGACGTCGCCGCCATCTTTGAAAAAATACATTTGAACAATTTTAGTTGTTCTTTTATTGTTCATCATCATAAAATATATTGTCAAAATTTTGTTGCGCTAGCTGTAATACTGTTGAAAGAAGACTGGTCGTCGCTTGAATTTTGGTTCCCCATTTTACAGTAGTGCAAAGAGAAGGTTGGGCACCTCCAAAACTAAATCCCCGGTTGCGGTTGGGGATGACTAGGGGAACTAAAAACAAGAATTTTCATACCGGGATTAACACGCAAACTACCATTGCCAACTCACCAAATTATAGGCACTTCCTTACTTTTTGGAAAGCGACCTGAAAATTATTTCAGTTCTCCAGCTGGACAGACAGACTTGACTACACCCAGAAAGTAATTCAAACTAACAGTCGTCAGTCCAAAGTCGTTTTTTGCGTTGTCATGTTCCCACAGAGAGAATGAACAGAAGGATTTGATAAGCTTGGACCAATAACGACTTGAGGATTTATCTTGTCTCCACGAATTATGTTATCTTATTATCAGCAGAGTCAATTTGAAATGAAATGCAAGTTCAGGCGTCCGTTGTTATTGCATTTATCTATAAAACTCGAATCATTCTGTCGGATGGAGGGTCATCACTTTATCGTCATGGAAGGGCTCCTGTCAATCCTGGATAAAGGAAAAGCTGTTCCATTTGTATTCTGCCTTTTTTATAATTTCAGTGTTAGTGACGTCAATCTTTGATGAGCCGAATAGTGCAGATTGTTGCGTAATGCTTTATTTTGTTGATTAACTTCAAAGTAATGGGGCCTATAAGTTCCCGGCTTAACAGTTCTAAAGCCGGCCTCCGCACCTGCTCCAGATGGAGTATGACTTCATCTGGGAAACATGGCCGGGCTCGAGCCCTGCCTCAGTGCAGACATGATCAACCTTTTCTGCATGAGAGTGTAGTAAAAACTGAGGGATTTTTGCTCGTATGTGTGCTCTGTTGGAGTACAATCGGTAGACAATTTATGTTCGTATTACATGAGTTTCCATTTTACATTTTTCTCATACCAAGGGAGCTTACACAAGTACGGAGCAGATGCCCGGGTTATTGACCAAAGAGGAAGTCAATAAAGAGAGCGATTGCCGCTGGGAATGACCGGGAGGATATTGAGAGAGTTTATGACTCGTCATCATTAAAGTTTTCCCAAGCTCTTGGATAAGAATATGAAATATGGAATACAATTGAGTACTGCATTATTGAAATGTGGGATATGGAATATTCCAGGCTGTAACCTGTAATGAAATTTGCATTTTGAATACGGAATTTTGTCTAATATTCCAACTCCTGGAATATTTCTTCCTGGAATATGCATCACTGCGAGCCTGTACTTGTGTCGGCTACTTGAACAGCTAATGCTGCAACATGCAGAGGCGTGGGTGGGGCTGGAATATGGAATTAAAATAAGGGTAACTATGAGGGCCCATAACTTTGAAGTTTATCAATATTCTGCAAAACCGTGAAAAATGCCCCCAATCGATTTACTTCTAGTTTGTTCACAAAAATTTTCAGCTCGATTGGACAGTAAATGCAGGAAATATGCGGTCCTCAAAACGTGTTTCAAGTCCTTTGACCAAAACTGCAGCCTCTCGTACTACTCACACAGGGGGCGCGCGCGCGCGGGAGCTTTCTTGAGTGCAGGTGACCTAAACAACCCAAAAGGTACCCCAACACTCAAAATTGAAAGATTTGAAAATTATGAATATTATGGAGGTCGATCAACAAAATACAGTCTCTAAAGCAATGCACATTCATCATCTCATCAGTAACCGAGACATCCTTGAACGAGCACAAGAGCTTCAAAATCATATGTTTTAATAAATTGCAGCCGGTAATGGAGCTTATTTGAGTCCTAGAAAACATTCACTAGAAATGAAAAACTGAAACTTGAATTACACCTCACCTGCGACATTTTAAAATAGAAATTTACTGCTCAATAAACAAAGGGACTGAACGAAAATGTAAACTGAAATGGGATCCAAAAGCCCTCAAGATTCTGCAAGTGCATCATCATCATCATCATTGCTGGAAACAGATCAGCTCGACTGTCCAGTCTGCTACACTTGCCTTCTTCCTCCAATCTATCAATGCAAAAATGGCCATCTGATTTGCAGTTTATGCATTAATAAGCTCAAACTCTGTCCTGTCTGCCGAGAGCGCCTACCCAAAGATAGAATAACAAGTTTGATTGCTGAAAAAGTTGTAGAAAAAATGTCTAGGAAGTGTCCTAATGCAGATTTAGGGTGCCAAGTGGTTTCCAAGGGCTTGCAACTAACACTGTACTTGCGCATTTGTATATTTCGGTTCGTATAAACGTTGATGGTTGTAGAGACTTTGCGGTTTTAAATACGTTTATAATTATCATGTATTTGCTAATAGATGAGTATTTTCTGGCAGGCCGGAGCGTATATGTCAGTACTTTGGCTTCCAATATGTGCTCAGGAAGTCCCCATTAAAGGTCTCGTGAGTCATTTAAAGTCATCTCATGACGTTCGAGAGGTCAACATTCAAAATGATCATATCATTACATTGAGCTGGTGCAGACTGGAATTGATGGCGTGGAAATGGAAATGGATCGATGTGCGACAGCATGGCCACCCGTGATCTTTAATGGGTGTAAGGAGTAGCGCATCAAAGGTCTTCGTTTGAATTGCTCAATATGCCCGGCCTTTAATCTTTGTGAGTCGTGCTATGCCGACAGGAAGATTCATGCTGAAAAGGCTCATGTTTTCTTGGTCCTCCCATCATCCTCTGCTTCAGAGGCTTTGTCATATTCCCTCGACCTTAATGATTGGAGACAAGGTGCTTATTAATATCAAGTGCTCTGGCAGCTCTTGTTTTTTGTTACGTAAAATTATGAATTATTAAAAAAAATTTAGTGCATGGTCGGTTAATAGAAGTTGTCTGTGCTGAGAGCACTGAAAGGGTTACCGGGCTCAGGTGCGTTGATGATTATGACTTGTGCCAACAATGCTACCCTGGATGGAGTCTTCACAGGCATCATTTTTTTGCATCCGCACAAAGACCACTGGTGGATATGCTGAGTCGGAAAATCGCCTTTTGTCAAGGTAAGTGCGTGCACCAGTGTTTCATCCAGACATTTACTACAGTTGATGTTTGTAGCATAGTTTAAGTGCCAAGTGGAGCAAATATAAATGTTGATTCATAATTATATTTTAGGTATGAAACTCTCAAGTCTTATAAGAGAAAGATCGCCCTGGTGGATTGAAAACACTCCGTCCAGCTCAGATTCAGATTAACAAGTTAATTTAGTTGTTAAATGCAAAATAAAACTCAACAATGAATGGAAGTGAGCCCGGGTTTATGATGAAGAGCAAGCTTGTTGGCCCAGTTGTTTAAATCCAAGCCAAAATTCAGTATGAAAATCCAGTAGAAACTTTGCAATAAAAATGCCAAAATAATGGCACGGGAGCACACAACGGCACGGTTTGTAAAGAAGCTCAAATTGTCATTTTAATTCATTGTCAGAATTTTTTTACCGACGATGCCGATAACATTAACGTTCGATATTAAATTTATATAATTTATTTGTGTACCTAATTGAACGGTCCTTACGAGTTAATAAGTCAAATTGACCACAGCATCATGATCCGCATTGATAATTCCCAAAGACATTTTTAGGGAAGACGCTAAACGGTCATGATCCGGATGATCCTTAGACTGGCACACATTTGGTGGTCGTCATCAGCTTCTGCCCACTTGGACATTTGGTCACACAACTGCTGCTGGTCAGCACCAGCCCAGTGTCACATACGCGCACACAACCCGGCTTTGTCTTAGCTGGACATTTGCAACGTGAAAAAAAAGAGAACAATGTTTCGGACGTTCAAATATTATGATTCCAAATTACGATTTTTTTTCACTTGAAAACTCTACTCTGATGAGGAGTAACAAAAACAACTTAATTACCTGGGCAGGAGGTTGGGGAGCCTTCCATGCATACCGCTGGGCAAACTTCCACTTTCGGCGCGGAAATGCCAATAAGCCTGTCGCCTTTTTTTGTCGGACCCGCGGTGGCTGGAAAGAGAATAGCTCGCAATTAATATCTCTTTTGCAGTACAACATAATCTTAATCAAAGTAGGCAGTCTCAATGGCTCACTTACAAACTCCTTCATGACACGCGGTTTTAACTTGATCACAGGCAGCCTCTGCAAAGATAAAGCCGTGGAAAATTAATTTAATTTTTTGGAGCAATAAAATTAGAGCTAATATAGTTGACAGGAACATGAAAAGAACTTGAGCTATAAATGGGAGAGGGTTTTTGGGGAACTCACTTGTAATTTCAAGTTGTCGTTTAGTTCTCCCTCCGCTTGCTGGCATCATCCCCTCTGCATCAGCGTCCGGGTTGAGTCCAGAATTCCATGGTTGATCCTCTGAAAATTGAACACAAATTTTTTAAAACCATCCTCAGTTGTCATTTCTCCATCCCCCAATCACACAGCAGACTTGGCTTTATGTTGAATTCAAAAAAAAATAACGATAGGATTAACCGTAGTAAGCGACAGGTTCGCCTTCCACCGGGCGTCTCACTTGACTCGCAGCCAGGTCAGGGTAGGTTAAGACCAAGACAAGTGCCAGAAAGATGGTAATCTTCATTATTGTTGCTGTAATAATATGAACTTGTGTGATCTGATTGTCCTGTTCCAATTAGCTGTCTTCTAGCAGAAGAACACAGAGTGACTTAGCAAAAGAAAGACTCGAATTTAAATACCACCAGAGTGTAGAGTCATATCCGTCTTGAATGATTTTAAAAACAACAAACTCCCCTGGCATGCCGGAAACCAAAAGTCCTAATAAGCAGATTAACTTTTTGTACAGGGTGGGCCAGGGGAAGGGTCCCCCTTTTTTACGGGAATAACTTGGGAAATTTTGAAGCTACAGACAAGATAGTTAATTATCAATTCTGGAGCTGTAGATCCTTAAGTAGTAATTGTTTCCACCAGTCCTTGGTCCCTTCTACCCAGTACCCATCATGCATGTCTATAGCTTCAAAACTCTAAAAAAGCTAATTAGATTTAAAAGTGTAAGCGTTTCACTGGCCCACCCTGTACATGAACTACAAGTATTTAGGTCTACATAACGAATGTGTTTACTATGCATAACAAGGGAGTGAGAGCCGAGGTAAAGAGGCCATTCAGCTAAGAAAATTATGGTGCATCATCAATATCAAAGCATTGGGTTTGTAAGACACATACACTTATTGGCTATTGTCAATGATAATTTGTCACACTCGATAGATCACGCATGGACACGATGATCCTAACCGAGACAAGGACGACGATGGCCAAATCAGCAGCAGCAGCCTCAGTTCTTTTCCGCAACAAAATCTCTCCTGATAATGCCTCGCTGAGATATGAAGCGGGGCGGAAAGGCAGAACATTCCCAGCAACATTCCCCTTGTCGTCATCAATTTCTTCTATCCAACTCGCAAACTGAATTCCAGTTGCTTCTTCTCCCATGAACGCTGGCTGACTGACTGGAAAGCTGAAGATGACTCTTCATTTATGAATCTTTTCAACGCTGAGTCATTAGACACTTTGACCTCCATGACCTACTGCAAACTGTCAAGTGCAATAAGATCTGGCCAGCGGCTTGAAAACCACCCGTCCAGCTCACATTCACAAGCTTAGATTTCAGACTGTTCATTCAAAGATTAAAGTAACTGTCAAGTCCAAGCTCCAGATTTATTTTGTTACTCACACGGAGCGGAGGCGGAGGCGTCAACTGGTAGCAGATTTGAGTATTAATATTACAGAAGCAAAGGATTTTATCTGAGACTGAGGGAAGCTTTTAAAAGATCTCGCATGGACATGGCAGGCAGGCTTGCTCAAATAAATTATGAACCAGTAGTGTGAGAACATGCTTGCTCCTATTATTGTGTACGAGCGTATAATTTTGTTTGCCTTAACAAAAGGCTCATTCTCCCCTGACGGTGGCGGCCAAGTTTTCCCAATGCACCTGAACTTGGAGGAGGCCAAGCTGGAAGTCAAGAAAGTTGCCTTTATTCACAGCACCTTCTTTGTCTTAAAAATCCTCAAGAACTTGCACTATTCCAGTGTAAATTAGCCAGCGAATTTAATTCTTTAGCATGTACCTCAAGGGACAAAGCTCCGCTGGATTCCAAGCTCAAGCTATTCAATGTGAAAGTAATGTATGAAAACTTATGGCCAACTCTGTACTGACTGAGAGAGCTTTATATAATCAGCACTTCTCATGGCTCGCCATATAGAGGAGCAGCAACATAGCAGACGACTGCAAAAGTTGTCCTGCTCGCTCCTTGCATAAAATCATCAGCTGACCGACTGACAGACTGACTCAACGACAAAAAAAAAGTTGAAGAGGAACTGACCGACTGGATGACATGACAGAAGCTCCTGCCTGCGTGAGTTCTTCTGTACGTGACGAAGGAAACCTGTGCAAGTTTACAGTTAAAGTGATTGGCATGACGGAAGCGGAAACGACCTTGTGCTCTGTTTTATTTATAATATGAAACCCAGAAGGATGTTGTCAGCGGAAAAAAATCTGTGAATTCAATCAGCTTGGGGGTCATTGAATAATGGTGCAAAAACCCAAGTTCTTCACAAGTATGTATGCACGTCAATGTTAAACATACGGGAGCACCGAGCGCCTGCCCACATAATAGAACAAGTCATTGCGTCTCCTGTCGTCAAACATGCAAAATTCTAACAGGATTCTCATTTTTTTGGTGTTTTTTTGTCTGCTGTTGCTGCTGCTACTGGAAGAGCAACGACTTGAGCTGGAAGTCAGGATACGGATATGCAGGTGTAGACTCACTTTGGCTTGAACAATTAAAGTGAGCGAGTCATAAATTTCATCAAGCCAACAAGACGATAAATGTCAACTAGGCTAAATTCATGCAGGTTCATATTCTATGTGAAGATGATGCAGGAATTAAATGTTCCACTGGCGCCACTAATTATATTGACGCTCCAGCCCACCTGTCCTGTCTCTGAGCTCACTTAATCAGACCAACTGGCGACTGTCCTGTGGAAAAAATCAGCTTAGTATAAATAAAGAACAATTGGACGGGATGGAATCCACATCTCACCCTCGCATTAATCCATTCCACACGCTACTACTGCACTGTCCTCTTGCCACCTCCAGCCATCAGTCCACCGCCCAATTGTCGCATCAAGCAACTAAATTGCACCAGCTCTCAACCTTTTGCTTCTTTTCAATCAACTCTCAAGAGGTCACGAGGTCCACTGTCAGTCAGGTCAGTTTTAGGTAAATGTTTGTGTTTTTGTTTTTTACTATTTTTGGTCACTTTGGTCATCATCAACTCGCCCTTCCGTCTCAGTCTTGTCTTCAGTACGACTGAGTGCAGTTGACTCAATTTTGTTGCTCAGACTTATAGCTTTGAAAACGTTGGACATCGGACTAGAAATTTCAATCTGAATTTTGGGATTCGGCCTGAGGTTTTGGGAACATTTTTCAATAACTAAATTCGGAATTTCTGTGCAGGGAAATCCGGACGTTTTCTGGGGCTTTCTACTCAATTTGCCCCGAACAAAGTTTCAAGTTTCTGTAGCTGGCGTGATGAACGTGAGAAGTTTGATCTCGTTGATACTGCTCCTCCTGCTGGTGTCCAGTGAGTTGGCCAAGGCCATGCTGTCCACTTCATCTCGAAAGTCGATTAAAATTTGCCTCAAGAACTGCGGTCAATGTCAGCGGGTCTACGGGGACTACTTTGAGGTAAATATTTTGATTATTTTTATTATCATCAAGTCACTAAAGATGTCATATTGCTGTGATGCTCAACGTCGCCATCAGACGCTGATTATACATACAAAAAACTATGAGTGAGTCATAGGTGAGGAATGTAAAGGATTGCGAAGGTTGTTGGCACGAGACGTAGCAAATAGTTTGAGACTTTATGGCCCAAAATGGGCTTAAATGGGACAGGATCTGATAGACAGAATAATCATTGGTGTCAGTAGGGGCATCGCGCGACTGACTGACTACAATTCTCTCATTCAATTCTGTCTGATTGGGTTTCAAACTCTCCTAACATTTCTTCGAATGAAATCCAGTGTCTCAGTTCTTGTACTTGACAACAATGTACTCAAAATCTTCAACAAATGAAATACCATAAATTATCCAGCACACGTTCCTTTGCAGCATCTCACACACTGAATTTTGATTTGTTTTTTGCCATTACATTTGCAGGGAAGGAGATGTGCAGATCATTGCATCGCTACAAAAGGAAGATCCATACCGGACTGCAATGATGTTGAGTCCATTGTCAACTTCCTGTCCAAGCTGGAATGACCAGAGTCTTTGAGCAGAGCGTCTCCTTCTTCAGTATTTATTATTAAACGTGTTTACTTCCCCCAAAGTCTGACTGATCACCCGTGGAATTTAATTGTGAAGTGGAAAATGCAAAAATAATGGCGGCGACAGGGAATGAATCTCCAATCGCCTGTTTTTATGAAAATAGTTCTTGACATTATTTATCAATTGTAATAATAATTATTATTATTAATGAGCATTTTGAATTAAATATCTCAAGTTTGTCTACTGGTTGCCAATAATTTTATTTCTTTCTCCAAATTCAAAGCATTTCCAATGTACAACAATATATACATAACCAGATGGATTCATAATTTACAAAGTTCTGTCTAATAACTTGACCCAATGGCTTCATTGTAACTTGACCCAACTGGTTCACTCTAACTTGACACAACGCCCACGGTGGTGGCAATTTAGTAGACACCAGACACAAAATTTTGATAACACAGTCCAATACTTTTTTTTACATTTCATATTAACTAGAAGACGACGACAAGACTAAGAATTTTGGGCTTCTACTGATATCGAATGAATCTTGAAATGGACGTGGGGTCATTGCAGTCAATGTGTCCGTCCATCCAACTCCGCATCCCGATGCAATACTCCGCACATTGTCGCCCATCAAAGAATTCAGCGTAGATCTTGACGCATTGGCTGCAGTTGCTGCAAGTTCAAGGGGCAATGTGAGACTTGAAATTTGATTTTTATAAAATAGCAACTTACGAAATGCAGGATAGATGCATTGCCGTGGTTTTGGCGGAGCAAACAGCCAAAATGAAGATGCAAGCCAGGGTGAGACTTGTGAGGGAAACGGTCTTCCTTTGTCCCATTATGATACGATGGAATTTCAGGTTGTGGAGGTTGAGAGCGGATATGAACTTGCAGCGTAAGAAAATAATTGCACAAAGTTTTCTGAGGAGAAAAAATTTGTAGGAGAAAGATACGGGCTGGACTGCGGCCTTGTACTGACTTTTGGATGTTCCAGCACCGTCCATTTATTCTCTTCCGCTTTCCAATCTCATCCCGTATCTCATCAGGGCGCATTCCCTCTCCGGACGGACGGAGCAGGCAGGTGTGCAGGTGGACAGATTAATTAGCAACAAGTATTCTGCCGTTTCTAATCTCTGCAGGCAGATTTCCCAGGACAAACAACCCGCCGTCCTAACAAGCGTTTTTCATGTCAGTTGGACGATACGCTGGGGACAACAGCTCACTTTTAATTAATTCTTCATCATAGTAATGGTCGTCATGGCGGAATGTCATCAAACATCAAGGTCTCTCTGACTTTATCTGAGATATCCAACAGCCCCGCGGAAGCCTGATAAATGACTCAATGCTTTATCATTGCTCACATCTTTCTTGGTATCTTATGGAGAGAATCTAGGTGATGTTTGCACAAGTAACCAACAGCACTAAGCACATGGAATAAGAACCTGAGATTACGACAGGCCAGCACGCTATGGCATCCCTAATTTAAAACACTACTGTACCTGCCAGGGCCGCTTTGAAGCGTCTTAATACTTCATTCCTAGTTTGCAAATGACTTTGTGTAGCTGATCGCTCATTTCCAGAACTATCAGCAAAGCCTCTCGCTTCTTCAATTGATTTGCCATTCGATCCTATTCAACAGGATCAAATTTAATCTGTTGATCCAACCGTTCCAGAATCTGTCGATACGCAGCTCAGTTTGTTCCTATGAATTTTTCACTTGCAAAGCCATTTGTACATTCTGGCAGCTGTTCCTTGTGTACTTGCTCCATCATTTCCAGAACTATCAGTAGAGCCTTCGGCAGCTGATGCAGCTCTAGTTTCTTATGAACTTTGAGATCAACTCTTGTATTAGGAATATTTCTGAGTGAGGTTATTGTCAGTGCTGTGAGACACCGCACTGGGATGCTTGAAGTTGTATAAAATCAGGAAACCAATTGAGACTTGTTATTTAAAAACGATACAAAATATTTATTTATTCACTTTGAAACTGATAATGTTGAGCCAATGCCCAAAACTCCTCCTAGTACAGCTGAAGAAGGAGACTCTTACAAGGTATAATTAATACTAAAATCTGTCATCTTCAGCAGCAACATTATTGTAGCACACTGAAAAAGTCTATGGCCACAGATGAATAATAATATAAAAAGTTGAAAATTCAGCCATTTCTAAACATTCACTCACGCCATAATAGCACCACCCTCAGGTCGGAATTAATTAAATAAAATTTCCACCGTCATTATTGTAGACAAAGGGCAATTTTCTCCTGTAGGGTAATGCTGGTAGAGAGTTGTAGAAATCCGGCTACTTCTATTCTCTACCAGCAGCACCCTTTAAAAAACAACGTCCCGCGCTCTATGGACAATGGTCCTACAAAGGATCGTGAAAGGAGACAAAACTGAAAGGTTGAAATGTCAACGTATAGTCCCGCCTTTTTTTAAAATTTGTCAAAAAATTGATAACAATCAAGTAAACTAATCAACAGAGCCTTTGAGGGCCACTTAAGAGTTCTCTATTCTTTTGTTCAGCTCTTTGGAAACATCCTTAAGAACCGTCCGGACAAAGGACGTTGCTTTGGACATGAGCACTTGACGTGGATCCTGAATGAAAGGGTGCGGGGGTGGGCGCTT
>JAQIWI010001883.1:0-14333 GCA_034698825.1 Deuterosminthurus bicinctus
ATAACTTCCTACTATACTGCCAGCCTCCTCCGACTTGCTCATAATTTTCCAACTTTCCCCAAAGAAGTCCTTTCTTCCCTTTTGTGCGCCTCTTTGTGAAAATGTTGGAATTTTATCCCAAAACCGTCGAATGTCAAAGGTAACGCTCGTGCTTAAAATGGTGTTCGACTTCTGCTTGTTCGAGTCAGCGCAGACTGGCCGATAGAAGTCTCTCCAGCTTTTCCCTAGGCTGCAAGCCAACACGAGTATTACAGTGGTCATGTATACGAATGGGACCCCTGTAGGAAATGAATTGCAATCTTTGCATATTGCAGTCCTTTTAATTGGCCATTTCGTACACTTGGTGCCTACTATTTCCTTTATTACACTAAACTGGGCTCTTGACTGATGCGCACATGATTGTAATGCTCCCTTCTAAAACGAACTAAAACTTGATAATGTGGAGACTTGAGCGAGTTCTACAGATTTAAAATCTTGGTATCTTCGATATTCAGTTAAGGAAGTACGAGCATAAAGTGCACTTGGCACTGAGTTACACATCGAAAATTTTGGACAAAACATGTGGGTCTGAGGGGAGCTCTAGGCAAATATCTCGCCAGCCCTTTTAGAGCAGCCTGTCATTCACATCTGCTCCACGTCCGAGAGTTTTTGCGTATCATTATACTAGACAATTTGCCGTGACAACATAAAACATTGAGCGTAGAACGTATGTGTATATTTTATGTTGGCCACGCCCACTTTTCATAAAAACAAATTTCACGTTGCCAGGAGTGATTATACGCGCGTATATTTTTATGTTTACGATGGGACTTGCGCGCGATCAGACGGCGGTCATTGCCGCGGAATTCAAAACTTAGCAAACTGTTTTCGTAATGCATAAAATGTAAAATTCGTAAAATGTGGAAACAGTTTTATGTTACACGTTCTGCGTATCACATAGTTACGTTGTCGGTCAGCAAATTGCCTACTACATTACACCCTTCTCAATATCAATGCGTGCCTGCGTATAATGTGCCAAAAATGAACGACCCTGGAAAGTCGAGACAGACGATATTTTACTCGCACACGTTGCCACTACTTAAATTAAAGCATTAAAGGCTTTTGTAGTAATTTACCATTGCAATGAACATAAACAAGACAGGCAAGCGTGAAGAACAAAACAGCAGACTTTTTCCTCATGGTTTTTCTATAATATCGTCATCATAGGGAGGAGAAAAGAACGGCGAGAATGAAATGGGAATTCCTTGTTGAAATCAATGTAATCTAGGCTTTGGATTTCTTCAAGCATTTTTTTCCACCATGATGAGCTAGAAGCTTTTACAAAGTATTGGCACCACATAGACCCATCTTCTCCCCTTTTCATTCTTTTTAATGTGTAATCTAGCATCACTGTCTCGTGTATTTCCACAGCAAAGCAAATTCCAATCTTCTCTATAGTCTCCCGGTTACGGTTGAATGGGCTCACAACAAGTAGCGTGCTCTGGTGGCTATTGAGAACGGGAAAGGCACATTATTTGTAGCAGTAGTGTAATCAAAGCAGTTGCATTGCTCACTTTATTGTTATTACTGTCTGAGTGCAAGTAATACCACCATGGGCTGAACGTGTACGCAAAACACGTGGTGGAGATGAGACCATGGAGCAGAAGGGGTTTGTCTAGAGAAAAATGGGTAAATAGTGAAGATGAACTGGAGGAATACAGTGGCAAAGGAGGCATCTGATAGCTACGTAAGGATGATGGTTTAACCATCATCCCAAGGGAAACAAGTGGAATCCCAGGTTTTGGCCTAAATCCCGGGTTTATTGAATGAAATACGACCTTCCCCATCTTTTCATGACATCCAATTAGGTCCTTCCCAACACAATTGAGGGGAGTTCTTACCACAATCCAAGTATGAATGCACATATAAACAGAGGCACACACAGAAACTCATCCGATCCAATGCTCTTTAAACGTAAGACCAGCGGAAGAAACACGTTAAAACTAGGCTCGTAAATGCGTCTAATTTGAATAGAAGGGGACATAGGAATTAACTATTGATCGAGGTGGAATGCAATGGCAAAGTAATTCAGATAACATTGGGATTTTTCCCTGCAATAATTCCTGATGTTTGAGCCTCACAATCAGTTTTCATAACAATGGATTACAAGTGAAGCATGTAATAGCTTCCGTCTGATCCTTCTGTCTACTTTGGCCTGAGAGGGAAACACAAATAAGGGTGCACATATGTAACTACACTACATTTGATGAGTTGCACAAGGGCTATATGACTCTGGTGCATATCCGAAAGCTATTATATGTGAACCACCGGAGTCCCGGTCGTTTGATTTAGCCAGGCTTCAATGACCTCCCCTCCGCTTCATCCCCAACATATGTAAGTCGAGGGTTGCTCTCGGAATGTGGACGAGAACACAGAGATTGGGGAGACAGAAAGCAGAAGATGGTGATAGTAGAAAAGTTCTTCTTCCTTTCTTCTTTCTCCAATGCTCATTCTGCCGAGGACGTTCTTTCACTGTCTGTGATTGATGAAAAATAGGACCATAAATGACGGACGTATTGTTTGCTTTTGACAATGGCTCTCTACTTGTATAATGCAACCCTTTGGTCATATTATGCCATGCTATCAAAATGCACTACAGTCTGGCGCAGTTGCATAAAATTTTCAAAGTGTTAAAAAAATGCGTGAGCACGTTGAATAAAAATTAATGATTTTATACTTATTTATTTTATTAATTTTTCTTAGGTCATCCTCATTTTTACAACCAGCTGTCATGTGGTTTGGACACGATTGCCATGGCTGGAGAATGGCTCACTGCTACTGCCAACACGAACATGTTCACGTATGAAATCGCCCCGTGCTTCATCATGATGGAAGCCATCGTGCTGAAGAAGATGCGAGAAATTATTGGATTCACCAGAGGAGATAGCATCCTTGCTCCAGGTGACGTAACCCTAGAGCTATTCACAGCGTACTTAATTGCATTTCCATGCTGCAACTCTTGTAATATTAATGGAATTCAGGGAGCTTAAGCAAAAGAGGAAATGCAATTGATGTTGCAGTGGAATTAGCTATTATTTAAGTGAGGGGGAGGATAAAAGTAAAAGTCTCCAGCTCTTCTGGAGGAGCTGTCAAGAGAAAAGGTCTTAAAAGATTTGCCTCTTTTCAGGTGGTACAATCTCTAATCTGTACGCCATTATCGTGGCCCGTCACAAGAAGTTCCCTCAATATAAAACCCAAGGTCTCCGAGCCCTTCCAGCGGAGCTGTGCATGTTCACGTCGGAACATGTGAGCAAATTCTCATGACTGATTCCTTCACACACTCTCACACACTTTTACACATAGACACCCACATGCTTTTAAGACTGACAAGGCTTTGCGAGCTAGACTTAAGTGGAAGGTTTAACCGTGTGTCTACTGTGTTCCTTTCGCAGTGTCACTACTCCATCAAGAGTGCAGCCATGGTCACAGGATTAGGCACGAACAACTGCATTGATGTCCCAGCTGATGAACAGTATGTTGAATGAATGACTGACTGAATCCACATTGATTAAAAGGAGGGGTGGTGCGAGGATAGCATGTGTGACATGCCTGGCTGAATTTTGTTTTATAGGGGCAGGATGATTCCGTCTGAGCTGGAGCGGCTGGTTAAGGAAGCAATAGCAAAGGGGAAAACTCCATACTTTGTGAATGCCACAGTTGGAACCACTGTGTTTGGTGCTTTTGACCCGATCAATCCTATTGCGGATGTCTGCGAAAAATACAACCTCTGGCTTCATCTTGATGTGAGTGTCTTGTCCCATTGTTCTTATTACTGGAGCCATTTCGAATGCTTTTAAATGAATATGATGCGGATACAGGGTGCTTGGGGTGGATCATTAGTTCTGTCCCACAAGTATCGGTCTCCCCGGTTTGATGGCATTGAGAGGTAAATGCTTTTAAATCTCAACCTTTTCTTCTTCGTATCCCCTCGTTGTATCCAAGTAATTATGTCAAAATTAATGCAAATTTCGTTTCACTTTCGATGTATTCATCTTGTCATCATCAATCACAATCCACAAATTTTATATTTTCATCACCCTTCTGATTTGCAAGTTGTGCACTGCTTCAGTTCAAGTTGCATTTTCACTACTGCCATTGATATATTTCATTTCAGGGCTGACTCCATGACGTGGAATCCGCATAAACTGCTTGCAACGTCACTTCAGTGCTCTACAGTGCATTTCAAGGAAGATGTAAGTACTAAGGGGGTTGATGATGAAATTATAAGGAATTACCATTGATGAATATTGATGTTACAGGGCTTGCTGACCAGCTGTAATCAAATGTGCGCCGACTACTTGTTCCAGCAAGATAAATTCTATGACCTGTCCTATGATACCGGGGATAAAGTAATCCAATGTGGCCGACACAACGACATCTTCAAGTTTTGGCTGCAATGGCGAGCCAAGGTAAGTCCATGTCCATAGAGCCTATGAAATGCATATTTCCATTCGCAGACTCCAAGTGAAATGTAAAATCAATGTGAGACGACGCAGAAGAATAGCTCAATATTAACATTGCTGCTCCTTTTTCACAGGGAACGAACGGTCTTGCAGCTCATGTTGATCACTTGATGGAGATGAATGAACATCTGATGTCGAAGCTGCGAGAGCAACCGGATAAATTCCAGATTATTGTTGAAAATCCTGAATGTGTCAACGCATGCTTTTGGTATGTGCCCAAGAGGCTCCGAAGCATGCCTCATGGCCCCGAGCGTATTAAGCTTTTGGGAGAAGTGACACCAAAAATCAAGCAAGGGATGATGGAGAAAGGCTCCCTTATGGTTGGATATCAGCCTCAGGGACACATTCCCAACTTCTTCCGTAACATTATCTCTAATCCTGCTGTCAAGAAAGAGGATGTCGACTTCCTCGTTGCAGAGATGGACCGAATTGGAGAGAATCTGTAAACCTATTTACAGTCCACGCCATGTCCAAGATTCCACACGATAGTACTCGCTTATAGATTACAATTGTATTTGTGTTGATTTTTAGTTGTAATATCTATTCTTTTTTGGGTATGAAGAGGTACATAGGAATGTGATATTTAAGGCAACAACTGGTTTTTGTTGCACTATGAAACCAAGAAGAAGAATTCTAGCATGAAACTAATGAGTGCTTCAATAGTACCTGGAATGAAACTTAAGTATTGAAACTTAACTTAAGTTACTTAAAATGTAAGTAATGGTAAAGGAAAAGCGAGAGAAACAAGATTATCATTAATAATGCGCAAGAGAGTATTTTAAGGCAGTCATGACCGTCACTGTAGTGCACAGAGATCAAATCCTGAATTCACTAATTTGTCAATCTGAAAAGGGTATAGTCCAAGAACAAAATTATTTCAAAATTTCTGTCGCCGACCATGACAATGTATGTAAATGTGTTGTCAATTTCCTCATTTACATTTCCGTTATCGATTACTTGATTGAATACTTATCAGCACGTTGCCCCCATTCGCTCAATTTGCATTTGCAAACTGACGCATGAATTCAATCTGTTCTATCCGTTGACATGTTCTCACAAAAATGAAGAAAATTCATTTGACAGCCTCAGGTCCTGTCCTCTGTTTGCGTTATACGTGACGGGAGTGGAAGACACGGTCATTGAATGACATGTATTATTGAGAGGAAAATTCTTTTTCTAATAGATGCGCAGGGCGCAGCTGTTTTACGAGAGAAACTTTGATTAATCTTTCCAGCAAAGGAATATAAACTTGAACAACAGAAGCTCTCGTAATTTACAGCAGGGGGTGAGGGTAAGGAGAGCAGTGGTGTACAGAAAGTTTGTACAGTCTACACATTTGTTCTTTTCGGCACTTTCAGTTTGCTGTATACATGTATAAAAGTAAGGACAAAAGCTTTGACTGGAACTACTAAACAATGCTTGATATTGTGTCGTTGTTTTCTGAGTCACGTAGTAATCCAACTTCTTGACAGAACTTGTAAATATGTCTTGCCAATTTCCTTATTTTTGGTTCTAAGAGGACAACTTTTCCTTTAACATGAGACGTGTGCCAATCAGGCAATAATTGTATATAGATGCTCTTACTGAAATAGACAGTGAAAATCAAGGTTGAATAATTCATCAGCCCTGTGCTGTGACGCTATGACACCAAGGAATTGTTCAACCTTTAGTCAGTCCAGTAGGTTTATATATTTGTCGTTGTGATTGGAATCAATGTGATTAATGTAAAGCTTATTGGAAGTGTATACAAAAAAGGAAAACCCAAATAGCTCGTCTATTCTGTGTCATGGCTGATATATTGTAAATAATAATCTGCTACTGTAATCATACACAAGGTGTATTGCAGTACACTACATATGCATCATAATCAGTTGTGTATAATAGACAATAATACTAAACACAATAAGTACTCTGTGTAGTGACTCTAGAGATGGAAGTGTGACGATGGATCCGTCATTCACAATGTACATATATTTTTAGATGACAATCGTAGTAGTTAATCTAATTACAGCTGTACATATGATTCGCTTGTTTATAGTATGGTTTCATCAGTCCTATTTATGAATGTTTACGTGCCAATAACTTATAATGAGTAATGGATAAGGACAATATGATTGTACGCTCGTCGTCAATCACACATAAGCCTGTGACCAGGACAATACTAATGATAAGTTAGACATAAGATTAGGCATAAGTAACATTTAAATTAGTATAATATACTAATTTAAATTTAGCATGTATGCAATTTAGTATATATGCAAAAGCAAGTGTTAACGCTCCTCAGACACATTACAACGACTAATCATTAAGTCAAAAGAAAAAGTCTCTCTGTGAACTTTCAACGTCAGATCTACATTCATTCTTTGAGGGCTTTGGTTTGTAGCAGAAATGGGAAAAAACGGTACAAAAAGTCAATGTCAACTGGACAGGTTATCGATAAGCGCTGCACGGCGCAGTATACCTTCTCATAATGCTTGTCTGCAGGCTAGAACAAATAGGTTCTGACGTACGTAGTAGTTGCCAAAAAAAACTTATTTTCATTTACACAATTGGCCATTAGCGATGTTTCCGTACTCAGTAGTTTATCTGTGAAGAGAGGTAATGGAGAAACCAATAGAGGAAATTCAAGGCTGTGATAGCTCTCTGATCTGGAATTCAGATAAAGGATGCGTCAAATAATATTTTCCTAGATAAGATTATTTACTTTATTTTCAGTTGTGCATACTTGTTTACCATTAATACTCTTTAAGTCTCTTATAAGTCATGTAGAATAGGACAAACTAGTCTAAGACATTTTGAATGTAAACTGTATATGAGAGTAGGCTAAGATGACAATAAGAAACACCGGGAGTAACCAGCATGAATGGTCCCGAATGAAATCAAAGTCTTCCAATTGTGACAAATAAGGTTACAGGGACTGAACTCCTGTTCAGCTTAAGTCTGTAAATATAATTTAATTTTTTTAGAATAAGTACATATAAAAATCAAGGTTAAGCGTAAGCCAATCAGTGGCACTGTACTGTACCTCGCGGATGCTGCGTTGACAATAAACAAGTTAAACAAGGCAGGAGCACTATACTACAGTGCAGTACTATGATGATATTCCTCATAAGAATGTAAAAACAAATGACAATAACATCAGTCGAGCAAGTCCATAATCCATGGCCTGAAAAGATGATTAATTGTTTTGATGGTGAGGTACACTGTTATACGTACCGTAAATCCCTCAAGTGTAGTAAGCAAATAATCGAGCAACCATACAACATTTAAATCCCCTTTTAATGTAAAGGGCCTCCAGCATTTGTAACAGGTGTGTCGCTATCTTAAGACGTAAACACAAATGAGTCTTTGCTCTCAACAAAGATACTAACTTTCGTAGTCGTTGTGTATTTTCCCTTGCCACAGTATATGCAACAGAATTCCCCCAAATGTTGATGAACCTGTTCACAATTATTGTAGTGCGTGGCATCGTAGCATAAAAAACGTATTCTCATGCAACAAAAACAAAACAAAAGTAGTAAAATTATTATGTCAACAAAAAACTACTGTATCTAATTATATATCAGTGTTTATCATGAGCATATTGTCCCATACTTTTTGCCTCATCCTTTTTTAATGTCACCAGTAATAGATTCAAGCCATTTAAGTGTTTATTTTAATGGGCCATTACTTTCTAGTGACTTTCCAAGTTTGTTCTATAATGTTTTACAGATGAGGAAATTAGAATTAGTTGTCAATAAATTCTTAACAGTTTTTGAAACAATCTGGAAAACTATCCAGTCGCAGCGAGCCCACCTCCTTCTGGCAATGTAAACTTTATAAGTACTTCAACTTCTCTGCCGTCCTTCTTGACTATTGAAAAGATGAAGTTTTTATCTGTACTAAAGGATGTACTGTCCAGCAAAAGGTTACAAAAGTCAAAGTACTGACGAGCGTATATATACGAAGGGTCTAAGTCCTTAAATCTTCTACTTCATCTAACTTCATTCTGCTAAGGGCATCAGCTACAACATTGTATTTTCCCCGAATGCATCGAATACCGGAGGACCATTACTCAAGTCTGATAGACCAACGCAGAAATTTTTCGGATTTCCCTTTGTTCTGCAACAGCCAAACTAGGGCTTTATTGTCCGCTTCGACGTCAAATTCCTGACCATCAACTTCTCCAATGCGCACACGATAGCAAGCCATTCTCTTTCCGAAGTCTTCCACGCTTTTTCAGTTTGAGAAAGCGGGAGACCCATGAAATTATTCTTTCGCCCTGGAGGAAAGTTCCGGAAAGCATTGCACTGCACCAAAAGCTGATACAAGAGACAAACGACTGGTTCTATGGCTGATGCACGCAATCCGTTGTTTTTTTTTGCCTTGCAGACGCACTCACATGTGCTTTCATGTGACTTGCTCAACTTACATATTTAAGCTTAAATTCCAGCAGCAATATGCAATGTAATGAAGTGAGTGTGCTATTTCCCTTTGCTCTAACTCTCAACAGCATTTTACAATTCAACCAACCTCAGCAGCATTTTTCATAAACACCCTCTGCACCATTTTTCGTATCACGCTCAGCTTAATAACAAAAAACACAGATTACAAGATGTTTGTGGCTTTGTTGATATAACTCCTCATTATTATATGGAAGGCATAGCTACGTAATAAACCACTTCCGAAGCACCTCAAATACATACATACATAATGAACCACTTCCACTATTCATCTTCTACGTCAACTAACAGCAATCGTGGGAAGGTCAACGAGGTATGAACAAGTTGTAATATGTATGCGGCATCAATCCTATCTCACGGTGGCATCATATATATTCCGTGGAGCTTCATCTGGTCCAAGTTGCAGTTGAACTTTAGCCGTCAACAAAGACGCTCGTCCTCTGTGGTCCAACTTAACGTGCAGTAGTGAGTCTCTGAAAGTAAGGATTTTACTTGGTGAAAAATTTTACCAAGAAGAATCTTATTGAGATGGAGATCGAACAGGAATTCAATTCTGCAGTTAAATATATCCAGAACTTACCCAAGTCAGGTCAGTAGAGTACTGTAACTGGGCATAACCACTCCTAATTTATAGTTACCTGTCAAGATTAATAATGAAAAAATTGTAACATCAGGACCATTCAATCCATCCGTTTCCACGAAACTCAAATTTTACGCCTGGTATAAACAAGCGACCGAGGGCGAGTGTGATGTGCCACAACCACCATTATACAATCCAACTGCTCGGATCAAATGGCAGGCCTGGAAGAGCTTGGGAAACTTGAGTCGCGAGAAAGCCATGAGACTGTACTTAAAGGAATATGAAGGAATTTTATTCAAGTACAAGGATGCTGCTCCGCCGATGTAGGAGACTCGATTTAGATAGTAAGGGTGATTAAGTAGCGTTTACTCAAAAGTTTTAAAACGGGTCTCAAGTCATTTGTGGAAAGACGCTCTGTACAAAGCTTTCACTTTCATGGCTCAAGTCAATAAATGTAAGCTGCCCCATTATAGGCAGCAATTTTTCAACAACAACTACTTGCACCAATTTATTCCACTGGACCATTGGAGACGACCACTGGACAATATGTGGACGATTGAGCTTATAGCAACCTGCTCGTCAGCGTTCATCTGCTTCCAACAACTTGGAAATGGCAGGCACTTGTCCCACCATGCGCCCGCAATTGATAATAAGAAGTTCAAGGGCATTAAAATGACCTTCAGCATTCATCACTGATTGCCTAAACCATATGGTATTCATTTTGTAATGAAAACAGCATCAGTTGCATTGTATCATTCACATGATGGTGATTTAGTCTCTTTGGTGAAACTCTGAACTCTGTAATAACGGTAAGAGTACATTTTATTTCACTTCTTTTCTCTCTTCCTATTCTCATGTGTCTGGTGGTTCGATTTGGCTTGAAAATAGTTGGTCAGTGCTGTGTCGTGAGTCTTTTTTAATTAAATCGAAATGTTTTTCTTTTCTCATTTTTCTTGCTTGTAAAACCTAGCTCAGTTCCTTATGTCGAAAACAAAAGAATGAATATACTGGGGATAATTTATTATTATTATTTGTGGGATACTTGGTGTGCTTAGGCTGAATAGTTCGGTTTGATTTTTGTTGTGATTTATGGCCGTATGATTGTCATGAGCATCGACAACACTACAGAACATGTCCAGGAATTGGGAAACAAAAATGCGTGGTCTGAAAGCTTAGAAGGGAGGCAAACAAATCTAAGTCAGGGCGAAACTCAAGGAACTTGCATGCCTGCGAGAAAACAATAGGAGAAATCTGCCAGTCCGTCTCATCAACCAATCTCCGTGACTCCAAGTCAGTGCAAGCATTTAACTGACCTGGAATATAAGAGGCTCGAAGCCAAAGATCATTCAGTTCGCAAAATTTTAAAATTTTCTTGGCTAATGCAAGCAGGCCTTTCGAACGCGTACCTCCAAGATTATTTATGTATGAAACGGCTGTAGTATTGGCAACTCGTACTAAAATCTGTTTGCCTCGTTCCTGCTTGTAGAAAGTCAACAAGACATTATAAACAGCTAACAACTCTAATTCATTTATGTGGGACTGCCTCTCTTGTTCTGACCATTGCAATCCATTTTGAGTGTCATCTGAATCTGGAAGTCTTTTAGTTTGTGAAATATAACTAAGGTTTCACATGCCCCGGAGTGACAACGACAAAAACTGGGAAATTCAGTTGACTGGAGGCTATTGGGCATCAATCCACTGAATACCACCACAACTAAAGAAAGCAGCTATGGAAACACAAACAATAACAACTGGAAAAGAAACAGAATTTTCCTTGGCATCAAAGCCAATCAAGTATGCTCTTTCAGCTGCAGTCTTTTACTGCTGCTTCGTTCTTGTAAGTGCTTAATTCAACTAACTCGTTCAACTCCTACGTTAAGTAGCCTAATCAATAATTTTAGGGAATCATGATGACATTCCTTGGCCCAACAGTATTAGAATTCAGTAGGAAGCTTGATACAACGGAGGACAGTGTTTCAGTTGTCTTCACGATCATTAACGCTTCATTTTGTGCGGGGGCGCTATGCTGTAAGTAACTCATCTACTGAAATTGATGCATTGTTAAAGGTAACGGTTTTAACTCAAGGCATCATTATTGTAGGCGGTGTAGCCTTCAACTTTGTTAATCGCGCACTAGTGGTCATGGTAATACTCACTGCTGTATCCACAGCATTGTTTATATTCCCGCATGTGACTTCCATCACGACCTTTTACATCCTCGGAGGAATCGTTGGATTTGGGGGAGGGGGGATGGACACAGCCCAAGTGGCATGGGTCATTGACATCTGGAGACACGACGCAGGGCCCTTCCTCTTGGGTCAAGTGTTTGGTTATTCAGTTGGAACCCTAGTGACTCCATTATTACTCGGACCATTTCTCAGCGATGGTGCTATTAACACCACGATGTATAGCACAACTACAGACCAATCTATACAAGCAAGAAACTCGTCTAATTTAGTTATTCCTTTCACAGTAGCAGGTTCCCTTGTCTCAGCATCTGTAGTGCTACTAATAATATTGTACTTTGTATTCAAGAAAACAAACGCACACAGTACAGTAAGTAATTTAGACAGGGACGAAGCAAATATAAATGAATCATATAGTCAACTTTCGACTACACGAAAAGCCGCTATAGTTGCCCTGGCGTGTTCATTCATGGGATTTTATGCAGCCATGGAGCTGTGTACAATGAGTTTCATCCCAACGTTTGCAGTCTACTCCGAAGTTCAACTTACGGAGGCAGAGGGAGCAAGGGTGCTGCTGTGGTTGACGATAGGTTTTGCCGTAGGCAGAGGACTTGGGATTTTAGCCATTTTAAAAGTAGCACCACAAAATATCCTGATTGGAAACTTTATATTGGTTCTTACTGGGAACACCATCTTAGTCACAGTAGGTAGCTCGAATGAGACATTTTTATGGGTTGGTGCGATGATACTTGGACTGGGATTCTCCACCATGTACCCTTCATTTTATGCTTACTTGGAAAAACAGATATTTGTCTCTGATAGCATTGCTGCTACAGTAGCTGTATTTGCAGGACTCGTAGCTGCCATTTACCCGATCATTGTTGGAAATGCTGTGGAAGATACTCCTAGAATGATGAACTATTTAAATTACTTAAGTTTTGCAATCACCACGCTCTCATTTGTAAGCTTATTTTACATTACTCGACTTCCAAAGCCACAAATATCAATGAAGTAATAAAAGTTCCAGCCTTGTAAAAGTCAATAAAATTGTCTCTGTACCCCTTCTTGACTACTGAAAAGGTGAAGTTTTGATCTGTACTAAAGTATGTTTTGTCAAGCAAAAGGTTACAAAAGTCAAAGTACTGACGAGCGTATATTACGATATGTATACGAAGGGTCTAAGTCCTTAAATCCTTCTACTTCATCTAACTTCATTCTGCTAAGGGCATCAGCTACAACATTGTCTTTTCCGCGAATGCATCCAATACAGGAGGACCATTCCTGAAGTCTGATAGACCAACGCAAAAGTCTTTCGGACTTCCCTTTGTTCTGTAACAGCCAAACTAGGGCTTCATTGTCCGTTTCGATGTCAAATTCCTGGTCATCAACTTCTCCAATGTGTACACGATAGCAAGTCATTCTCTTTCCGAAGTCTTCTCGCTTTTTCAGAACGTTTGAGAACACGGGAGACACATGAATTCATTCTTTCCCCTGAAGGAAAGTTTGGGAAAGCACAGCACCAGAAGCTGATACAAGAAACGACTACAGGGTGGCGCGTGGATCCTAATAATTACACTGAATTTTGTCTGCTTTTCGAAAACCGTCAAATGTTTTGCCATGCAACTTTTCTCAACAAACGTCCATATCATCTAGTTTTGGAATGCAGGCGGGTGATCTAATTGCTTGCTCTACGGCTTTACTGCGGCACAATGCATGACCCTGGGTCAGGGTGTCTCAGTACGCAGGTGACCCCAGCACGTTTTATCCTATATCTCTTAGAAGGTCTATTTAAACTTTCTGAATTATTTTCGACGGCAACCTCAGTTCATTGTTGTTTAACTCAAAAATGTATCAATATTTATCATTTCGCTCTCGAGAGGACTTAATAGTGGTTTTGTTGACAATCTGTTACCTTCTGTGGTTAAATAAAATAAAAATAACAAAGGGCATCCTTACTTTTGTGACAAATTTTGGACTTGTTTTAGTCAGCCTCCCACTACAGCAGACTGGGAGAGGCGATTGTTTTCAAATATCTCAGGTAGGAACTAGAAGACATACTCTAGTTTTTGGGCTAGTTTCGTGCCTTCATACTTATACTGGAGGACGAGATACGTACCGTTAAGTTTTTAAATGCCCAGGGTAGCTTTAATTGTTTTCAGTTACTGTAATTATAATACAAATGGGTCTTTCAACCTATAAATCTACCATTGACTACATTTACCCCACCCGTGACTTATCCCTTTGTCACATTCCTCATTCCCAAGTAGTCCCCCCACCTCAGTATTTCTGTGCACTTGCTCGGCTAGTGCTGGGAGTCCGTGGCGGCGACATCTTACAGGTCCAGGGGTACACCAGAGCACTTCAGTCGTACAGAGGGGAGAGAAGTGAAATCCTGCACTCCCTCACTCCGGCAAAGACGTTCACTATGTCACTCATACAAGTTCGATGAGTGTCTGCGGTTTTTAGTCGCCGTAAAGCTTTTACGGACGACTTCTTAAATCGGTCGCATCAGGTTTGGGTTGAATTTGGTGGTTCATTTACAACTGGATTGCGCTGTCCAGGGGCTTCCTATGAAGATGATGTTGACTGGAGGTGAAAGCTGAGATTTCGGAGTGCGTCCTTT
>JAQIWI010001884.1:0-14322 GCA_034698825.1 Deuterosminthurus bicinctus
TTTTAAGAATTAAATTTGTTTACGTCTTAATTTTTGTTTTTTTAGAGGTAAGATTTGAGACTACTTAGTTGCTTTTGCATACTCAGAATAATATTGATTTATGTTTACGTGTGATTTGGATTTCAATGCAATAATGTGTCTACGCAAGGTCCACATCAACAACAAAATTAAATGAAGCTTCCAGAATATCCAGAAGCCACATATGAATCAATGTATTTCATCTTTATTCATGGAAAATCCCTTCCCTGGCATTGAGAGACACTATATAATGCAAGGGTTGACTCGTCTTGCTGACACTTTAGAGAGAGCCAACAAAGATCACACATACTCTCAAGTTCCCAATCGTACGCAATTCCACTCTCATAGCACTTTTAACCTCGTCACTAATAACACCAAAGTTACTTTTTTGAAAAATATTTTCTTCTTTCAAAATTTCATTCAATTGATTTATTTCAGCATTTACCAGCTGCAGTCCAGACTACAGACGTACAACATGGGCAACCGCTGGAGATTCCTCATCTTTGTTGCCATCATCGGCCTGAAATTTGACAAGTCTCAAGCTGACGAGCCAACGGGTGAAAGAGGATGCAAGAAATACGACTTGACTAACTCGTGCTATCGAGTTTGTAACGGGACTTCCGGAGATTTTTGCTTCATGAGTTGCGACGATAATGAGTGCAAGGGCAACACCAACTGTTCCAAGGAAGCGTGTGGGGGCTCACTTACGCTCGGAGAACCTCGGAGCCTGGGAACTCTCGGAGGCCCTGAGGAACAATCCATGGAAGGGCCTAGACCCTCCGAGCCCCCAAGGACTCGGAAGACTCGGAACGCTGGGGCATGGGACCCTCCACCGTGGAGGCGCCGCCCGACTTTTGGACCTCCGCCGCCGCGTAGGGGGCGTCGATAAGTATGGATGAAAAATGAACCACTTTTCAATGCCCTTACATTACGACAGCATGTTCCATATTATCCATTAAAGAACTGAAAAGGTAAAACATAAAACTAATTAAAAAAATTATAGTTCAAGTGTCTTTTTCGGAAATTTTGTTATGAAAACGTGGCATATATATTTTTTCATGATGTAATTTCCTAAATTAATACATCAATAAAATTAGAAGACCAGAATACGAGGAAGATTTTATGACAGCATGCTCCATCATTTTCATTATACATCAAGACCACGAAACAAGCTCCATCTTAACACATGCACATGGGCATGCTAGGGGGTCAGCTCACTGCTGTACACTAATGCAAATTCATTTTGACAAACCACCATAACCTTTAACATCATGCATCCGAGATTAGCTAGAACTTCAAAATAGTTTAAGGCTAACTGGGATCGGTCTTGTAACTTTGGTTTTTCCGTTGGTACTACAGGGCGCGCCCTGTATGGGCGTACAGGGACCATAGACGAATCTACAGACAGACGTCCATACCGACAAGAGGCTGATTACAAAGAATGACTACCTCAAAGCAATGTTCGGATGATAAAGTAATTGGTGAAAGACTGCGGGTGGGTGGGAATGCTGCTGGAGTAACTCGTATCAGTACAATAATGCAAATGAAATTCACAACTTGATAAGGTTAGGTAATGTTCTCTTTCTGCCGGCGTGGCTACCATCTCGGCCATTGTAATATCATTATGATGATGGGGCTACCCTGTCTTGTCATTCATTTTCAAGCACAAATTTATTCACAACTCCCATTAGAATTTGCTTGAAAAAATTGGAATTAAATTCCAAAAAACCGCAATTTATTTTATTTTTTATTTAATTTTGGCTGGAATGAATAAACACAGGCCAAGTCCTTATTCTTTTCATCCAAAAGCTTCCACTTGACCTTCACGTACAGGTGGGGATTTAGGCCTTGTATGAATAGTCAGATGAGGGCTGGATGGGGCAAGCGACTCCAGATTCCAGGCAGCGTTTAGTTGCAAAACAAAAATAGCTACTCAAAGCATCCTTCACTTAAACAAAAGTAGCCAAAATATTACAAGAAATCCTCTGAATGCCCACAGTTTCCACCTATAATAATAATTATTAATTATTATTCAAATTCTCTTGACTTGCCCCTGAAAAACTCCTTCCAACTCTTATTATCATCATCCCTCCACAAAATTTTCCCAAACTTGTCACAAATGCTGCCTGTACAGAATTCAATCCATTTCAATTCCTCGTACCACCGGGAAAATCCATAAAAATAACTCGGTTCAGTCCACTTGCCCTTGCCTTGATTACAGCCCGCTCTCGTCCTTAGCCTACACGGCACGGGGCGACTTGAAAAGACTACAAGTTAATTTACTCCAAATTTTCTGCAGTTTTCCCTTGTCGATTAGTTTAACAAGCGAGGGGTTATTCTTGGTCGTGACAAGTGAAATACCTTCAGGACTTGCAAATGACTGCCAGAAATAATCACAAACTCACAACACTTTTCGCCAATCAATTGAAATTCCAACAGAAATCTGGCTTGTCCCAGTAATAGTCCCTGTCTCCCTCGGCACAACAAAGGAATCACAATCAACTTTACAAGTAAAAAGACAGCCTGTGGCAACGTCAAAATTAGTCAATGCTGCTGTGCTTGAAATAAAAGCAACAGATAAGGATTTTACTAAAATAAAAATTGAAACAAGTGAAGCGGCAGAGGAGCTTGGATGTTCTTTCGGCCGCAGCTCGACGTCGACTGACTGACTCACTGACTCAGTAACTTAAAATCTGACAACGACGCTGACCAACATTTCTATCCAATTCTATACGCTGCTCCTGCTTTTGCTGGCTTCACTCTACTCTACTCATCTCTCTCATCCATATCCAAGAGGAGCGATGAGCAAGGGAGCGTGCAAAAATTAACTTATTACACACAACAAGAAACTGGCCAAAAATGAAAAACAAGACAGGGTCTCCCCTTTGGTCACTTTTAAAACTCCATGTTAATCTCCATAAGAAAAAGTCCGTTTTGATTTTCAAGCCTCAGACCCCAAAATATCGAACAGGTAAGCGGCTATGTTCAGTTAAGTTTTGCATACAAATTCCCATAAGAAAAATCTGATTTTGAATTTCAAGCTGAAAACAAAAAAGTCTTGAAATGGCCTAAAAAGTGCTTAAAAGTTCTTTTCGAACGTATGGCTACGAGGACGCTTACTGACCAACATTTCCATATAATTTTATACGCTGCTGCTGCTGCAATACAATAATGCAATGGCTTGGCTCAAGTCTGTTCATCATCTCTCTCATCTAAAAGTAGCAAAGGAGCGTTCATAAATCAACTCCTGAATAACAAAAAAAAGTTGCTGAAACTGAAAAACGAACAGGGGTCGCCCCTTTGGTCACTTGGAAGAGTCCATGTTAATCTCCATAAGAAAAAGTCAATTTTGATTTTCGCACCTCAGATCCCAAAATGGTGGACAGGTTAAGTCCCGTAAGATAAATATAGCATCTGGAATTTTGAGTGTTGGAACTGAAAACGTTAGCAGCTAGCAGGTAGATTCCCATTAGAAAAATTAAATACTAAATTAATAAAATTTCTGTTTTTTTCGAAGTTAATTCCAATTTTTCCAAGCAAAATCTAATGGGAGTTGTAAATAAAATTGTGCTTGAAAATGAAAAACAAGACGGGGTAGTCCCATCATCATAATGATATTACAATGGCCGAGATGGTAGCCACGCCGGCAGAAAGAGAACATTTCCGTAACCCTTTGATCACTCTCATTTCCTGTGTTAAATCCCATAAAAAAATCCATTCCGATTTTCACGGCTGGAAACTTAAAAAATTGCGTAGGTAGAGGGACCTGTCTTGGTTTTAATTTCCCATAAGAAAATGGCCATTTTGTTTTTTAAAAATAAAAGTTGTCAGGATTTCACTTGTGAAGGCTCCTTGGTACAGGGTGAGGCATAAGTCCTGTCACATCGAAAAATGGCTAGTATTTTGAACCGGCTTAGAATTTCGCCATGAAACTTTTACACAAAGCAGAGCATGCTCTGTAGATGTGTTGGCTAGTATACTTCAGCAAATAACTGATTGCAGCGCACAAAGAGCTATAAAAACTTGTGTCCCGTCGAAGCATGGAAGTTCGCACCTCAACCTTTCCATTTCTCGGCTGTAGCTCCTGACAGACATGCTGGAACTGTCCAATATTTTTTATTGCGGAACCTTGACTGATGCCCAACAGCTGTGAATTTTTTCAATATCGTGGTACTTCCGGTTTGGATAAAATTTAGGTTAGTATGTGCTAGAAAATAGTGCCTAAAATACATTTTGAATCGAGCCCGCACATATTTGGCGTTTATTTTTGAGATACCATCTGACAAAGAGAGACTGCTCCCTGACACACACACACGCTTATGGGGATGTAAAATAGGCACGAAGGGATGCACAACAATAATTCAATAGACGAACTAAGGGCAGTTAACTTTAGTAACTAACGAAGAGTTTAGTTTTATTCGTTACGACTTCACTTTATATAATACTTGAGAATAATATTAAATACTACTAAAAATATTGCCCTTAAAATCGCACTAACTACTTCTGGTAGAAACTACTCCGTCAAAACTGGCAACTGGCTTAGACTTCCCTGAATGCTCTCCAAAATTGGACTGACTGTTGGTGGCCACTTGGCCCCTTTTATACCATGTCACTCAATAGCTGTGCACCTAGGGGATTAATGAGCTAAAAATAGACCTTAACCTACTTAAGTTATGTGGCGGCGGCGGAACTGCCACTTCCAAGACATATAAACAAAGAGTTACATAATTAGCATACTTACAAGCTTAACGTAATTATCATACAAGAGGACTTAACCTAGGGGTTTTCCATGCGTTTTTCTCACACAAAAAGGGTATGATTATTACAATATTTAAGGGATTACACATGGGATTTCCACATCATGACTCACATACAATATTTACTGGCTCACTCCGTTACATCCAAAATTAATCAAGGGTTGTACTCATTCTGTTTGTTTTAATACGGGGAATGTTGGTGTAGCTTAAAACTGCGAGAAATGCAGTGACAGATACTAGATTTTTGAATATATTGCAATTTGACGAATTGATGGGCCAAAATCGAGACCCATCAGAGATGCATGGCTGCCCCCGCTATAAGCTGCTAGCTTGAACCATGGGAATATTTGTCATAACTCGTCCATGTGCTAACTGCATAATCCTGGCAATTTTAAAATTTTAGGGATGCACTGCACTGGTGACGTACAGGTTTTTTCCGAAAGAGGTATGTTTTTATTGCATGGAACCGCGAACCGGCTTCAAGGCACTTTGTGTTTTCAGGTCACATTTTTTAACATGACCACAGTTATTCCAAGAGCCTTCAAAATTTTGAAAGACTATAGAATACATACCTAGTCATGGTACTTCAAATTTTTTAATGGCGTACAACTAGTAAGTAAACCTAACTGTTTGCTGAAGAGTCAGGGTTCAGCCAAAATCCAATGTAGTCAAATGTTTTGAGTTGCTGTACCCTTCGTAGGCAAACTTATACCAAGCAGCGTTGGTGATGGACGCTCATATGTTTGACGTACACGATAGTGTTATAAACATCAAAAGTTTTGAGCAGGTTTCATAATAAAAAAAAATTACTGCTGAAAGAAATTTCGGTTTCCGTAGATGGAAATGTTTCCTTGTGACCTCAAGTTTGTTAAGTAACTACAGTTCCTCAACAGTATGCAGTAGACCATTGATATTACAGCCGAAGCTTCTTCAGGACCTGACGTGTTTAAAAAATTCAATACAATTCGATAACACGTTTGGGTTCTGCAGCTAGCAAAAGTGGTGTGACAAGACTTATGCCTCACCCTGTAGAGTCGCAGTTTAGTGTGGAGCTCATCAATTTATTATCGCACACTCACACTCGTAGTCATCATCTCATTGTAAATCAATTTTTAAGATCTTCAAGGTTCTCTGCAAACAGATTCAACTGGACATTCTCTGTCTTTTACATTTACAGCTCAGTCAGTCTCTTATGTTGCCACAGTAGCTAAAACAAGTTTAGACAACATACGGTGCGGCTTGACAAGATTTTCTCTTGGTCCCCCCCAGTGAGCCCCCATGCTCCCCAGTTTTGCAGGTCAGGTAGCCCAGTTCATAGGCTATCTAACCGTGCTAACAACGACCGTACAAAATTAAATTGTACCTGGGGAGTATGAAAGGGGAGCGGGATGGAGCCAATAATTTATTCAAGGACAACAGTCAGCCCTAAGATTCTTGGAGGTGGCCTTGGAAGAGAACTGAATCTTGATAGTCGAGTTGGTCCCAGCAAGAAGAACACAGAGACCCGCGTCCAGATCACAAGAAATGACCTCAACTTTGGCCAATTTCCCATCATCATCCCCCTGCAGTCTTCATAAGGCGTCTATGAGTAGCCTTGCATGGCGTACCAAAGCGGTTGAGCACGTATGGCTTGTGTCTTCGGGTCACTCCACGTTTCATTACAGCCATCAGCACCAAAACAGCCAGTAAATTTTGTATAGTTTTCGCCATTTTGATATGGAAATACAGCAGCAAATGACACTTAAGTAGATCAATCACGCTTTGCAATTAAAAATGAGCTTTTTCTTATGGGATTAAACATGGAATCTCAACTCACCAAACTGGGAGTCCTTACTATTTTTTGGGTTTCCAGCCAAAGACACTTCACCACAGCCCCAAAAAACAGTCAAACTGACAGTCCAAAATTTCTTCATGCTTTTTTGGTTCGCGTCGTGCAAAAAAAACACAATGAATGGGAGCGTTTGATAAGCTCAGACCTCTTCCAACTCAGTCAAAGTCAATACAAAATTAATTTAACAAGACAAGTAAGGCAACCGTTGCTGTTGTCTTTTGTGCAAGGACAGGCTTTCTAAGAAAGACCAGCCAGCAGCAGCTGCAGTCAGAAGAGAATGAAGCTTTCATCCCTTTCTGAGAAGCTGGATTAAATTTTTTAAGGTCAGTGCTGCTGTGAGCTATATTCGTGATGGTTAACATGTTCTCATATAAATTGCATTAGAATAAATGGCTCTGGGCTTGCTCCAAGCTCATTGATCAAAGCCTTGGTTGTTGAGACATGACTCCTAGTCGGGCCAAAATTGCGTCCGGATTCTCCAGCAGAACTCAACCAGATTTTTGTGCTTGTCCTTAATGGCTTTTTCCTAGGGCGAACCTTCCATGTTCCACAGAATTTGGGCCAGCAAGGCAAAGGCTGTGCAGTCCAGTTCTAGGACGTTAGCTGGAGTGGAGTGCGAGAGAGCTCGAAGCCCTTACGACTAAGATGGTTGCACAGCTGGGAGTATATGTGAGGAAAAGGCTATTCGAGCAAGGCTAGTCACCGGCGGGATTATTGTCTGCAACCGCGGGATAATGTTCGCGGGCTTGTGACATCGGGATTATAACCGGACAAGACATGGCGGTATTATCTCCGCGGGAATATCTCCACGGGAATATGTCGTTACTAGATGGCGGTATTATCTCCGCAGGATTAACGTTACCGCGGATTTATCTCCTCGGGAATAATGCGGCGGGCTTAAAGTATGGGGGATAACCTCGTCGGGAATATAACCGTACGCGGTTTCAATCCAGCAAAGGGGGCATGCAACAACCTTACCAATAAAGGTGATTTTCCAACAAAAGCGTGTTAAGCCTCAAACAAATTATTTAATTCTACTTAAAACCCACCAAAATTTCAATCCAATTAGTCCCAAATTTTAAAGCAAATTTCAACAGACTTGCTTTATATTTGATGCCGGGAATCCTTAGAAATGTTTCAAGCTTGAGGGAACTCTGACTGAGTGATGCAAGGGGTCCGTCTGCCTTTGGGGCATTGGTGTAGAATCAAAACGCCATCGCCATCAACGTTTTTCTTTTTCGCTTCAGCCTTGAAAATCTTGTTTCTTGGGTCCATTTCCCCATCGTCCAAAAATAGTTCGCCAACAGCTAAACTTGATTCAATTGGTGATTTGGCTTTGATTTGTTGTTGTATTTGTATTGTTGACTATCGAAAAGTTGAACTTTTAGTGACTCATTACACTGTATTCATAGTTTAGCCCACAATATCACACGAGTCAGTCAATATTTAATTGTTTCTTTTAGTAAACTTTGATCACATGATGACAAGTTTGGACCCAAAAAGTTCTATGTGATGAATGTGGATCATGGAGGGTATTTGTCTTAAGATAAAAAGCTGTAGCAAGGTAGAGCCAACAATAATGCACTGTTCAACTGACAAAACTCACCAGCAACATATTGTGGTTACAGAGCTGATTAATCTACGGTCCGCGTGTGCTGTATACAGCAGTTGCAAGTGACAGTTGTATACATACAACTGTCACTTGCAACTGCATCTCTGTCTTGCACTATTCGTTCAGATATTACAACATTCATTTTAAGTTCAACATCAAATTTTCAGCGGAATGTTGCAATGCATTGGGCAACCTCCAGAACAGAACGTAGAAAAATCAGGATTTGGAATAAGAAATGCAGCGCTTGTTGGACAAGTGATTGTTATTATCATATGCAGTATTTTTTATTTAGACCCAGCAATAATACTGAATGAGTCACTCTAGAAACCTGAGCTTTTCCTTTCCAAATCAAAAATAAACTTGTGATACTTCATATCTTGTGAACTGCTTGCACAACAGCTTGTTGTTTCCTCTTCATGTGCTGCTCTTTTGTGCTATCGTCAAGTAGAATTATGCAGCATAGAACGACAATAATAATGTTCCCTTCTAGCTTAATAGTTCTACCAACGACGCATACGACGTTTGATTTTTCTTATCGACAGCTGTTCAACATCCTTTACTTCCAGAATACAAGACAAGTATGTAATGTTGTTTGTGTTAATATTCAGGTAGACAAGCTCTAATGCTCTTTATAAGCTGACGAACAATTTATCAAGCTACCAGTGCCAGTGTCAGTTTTGTACGCAGCCATGAAGTTTGACATGGAGACTCAACTTTTGTCCCCAAGCTGTTCAAAAGATTGGCGCAAGCACACAGTAATAATAGCTTTTACTGCTATTTTTGTCTGCACCTTGATTGTCATTCTTTATGTGAGACTGGAGACTACCGGAACAACAGAAGAATCTAGAACAAGTTATGAGTCAGGATTCGTCGGTCCTGTCGGGTCGACAGGACTACCACGAACTCCTAAGCCGGCAGGATCTCCAGGTGAGCCCGCTTTGGATTCTGAATATTCTGCGAAACGTCCTGATTGTTGTGACATCTGTTGGTGAAGGGATGGGGACCTTACCTGAAGAAAGCCAGAACTTGACCACCTCTCAGGGCACTGTCGAAGGAATCATTGTTGGTACGGACGACGGCGTTGTAATCATTCCTCTGGATTCGCTGAAACAAAGAACAATTGGCAGTCCCATAACGTGTGGAGTGGCATTCAACTGGGAAAGCCGGAAAGTCTACTGGATCGAGTATGGAGTTGGAATTAAGACTGCGGATCTGGATGGCACCTCAGTAGAGCTCGTTATTGGAGGTACTTATAAAAACACTGACTTATTGCATTGAATTGGTAAACTTCTGGACTAATAATTGTGTCTCTTTTCCTTAAAATCAGACACATCATTCCTTTGGGGATTAGCTGTGGACCAGGTTACTGGGAATTTCTACTACGGAGTAACATGGCCAAACCTGAGAATCCAAGTGTGTGACAGTATGGGCAAGAAATGTGCGACTGTTGTTTCAGGAGCCAATATTGTAGGGAGTGACATTTTCGATATTACTCTCTTTCCTTCAAAAGGGTAAGAATTAAAATTTAAAAGCTTTACTACTGATGCTCTGATCAAATTCACTAGTTTTATTTGGATCTATCTATGTCTTAGGTTAATGTTCTGGTCCAGCCTAAGCGACAAGAAAAGTGTATCTCGAGCCAATATGGACGGAAGGGACTCAACTATTATTATTTTAGAAAATATCTACGGTATATTCTTACACGAGTTTGAAGAGAAACTTTACTGGGCAAACTACTATGCCAAAAGTATCGGACACAGCGATTTGTATGGACACAGTCGGAATGTTCTGCTTAACACTACAACAATGTACCCGTTTGACATTGCAGTTAATGGAGACACTCTATACTTTGGTGGTTACAACCCAAATGGTGTCTACTCTGTCACTAGTAACCGAAAAGTTTCTACCATTGCAAACGTAACAAAAGGCTTTTATCACATTGCTTTGTACGGAAGGAACAAGGTGTCCTCCCGTCAAAACCCTTGCAAAAACTCTCCTTGTGAGAATCTGTGCGTACTGAACCGGCTTTCTTATTCATGCCTTTAACTCAAATTGAACTGTTGTTTAGCCTTTTGGTGACTAAGAACTTCTAATGTTACATCCCATAAGAAATAAGTCATTCTGATTTTCGAGCTCAAAACTAAAAAGTTTTAAATTGACCAAACAAAGCCAGAAAAATTTCTTGAATAAATCTAGAAATTTAAATATTTATTGCTCCCTTTTAAAAATCTGCGCAAAATTTTGCCTCAACTAACTGTTTGGTGACATTAAGAACCACACACGCGCAATTCTTTCATCCTTTACTTGATCAACACTTCTAATAAATCTTGAGCTTCCAGCAGCCAAGAGATACGTTCCAGCACGATAACCGGAAGTAGCTCAAGTTAGCAAGTTTGTTGTTGTTGATGCTGATGATGGGAGTGGTGCACCTGCTCAGTTGGGGTTGGTATGAGAGCGGTAGACTTGGGGATCAACGGCGTGCTCACAAGTTATTCCCAACGCATGGGCAATAGTTTTGGATCTAAAGTGTTGTCAAAGGAAATTGACGCAATTTTGTTAACAACAAGCTGCTCCACTGTCTTACAAACTTGAGTTATCATTTCCAAAGTCTTGGTAGGTACCAGCTGAATTTACTCCTAGCGCCATCATAGACCTAACAACAGAGGGCGATGATGCTTCTACAAGTCACAAATTTTTATCAACTTGAAATTTAAAACGCCAATTTTCTTATGGAGTTTAACATGCAAAATACATCCACAAACATTTCCAACTTTCCGTTCTGCACAGCCGGAAAACTAAAATGGATGTTCTTGTGGGATTTAATACAAGATTTGAACCCAGCAAAGGAGGAACCACTGAAGATGATTTTTGTCTGCTCCACTCAGTTCTTCCTCCAAGTTCAGTTCATACCGCTCGACAATAAACTTGAACCAATTTTGTGAATTACAAATGTCCTCCATGACCAGAGTTATTCGGGGAGCGTCAGCAGTTCGTGGTTCTGAATTATTAAAGTCCACCCAAAATCCCACCGACGTTTTCAATCCAATTAGCTCTGATTTTTACAGCAAATTTCAAGTGACTTGCTTTATATTTGATGACGTGAATCTTTAGAAACATTTCAAGCTTGAGTGGATACGGAGCGATGATGCAAGGAGTCCGCCTGCCTAGGGGGCATTAATGTTCTGGTCCAGTCCAAACTGGACCAAGAAGTCCAAACTGGAAAAGTGTAACTCGAGCCAATATGGACGGAACGGACTCAACTATTATTATTTTAGAAGAAACCTACGGTCTATTCTTAGACGAATATGAAGAGAAACTTTACTGGGCAAAGGGCTATAGCGAAAGTATCGGTAACCGCGATTTGAATGGACACAGTCGGAACGTCCTGCTCAACACTACAATAAGCCCGTCTGACATTGCAGTTAATGGAGACACAGTGTACTTTGGTAGTGAAAGCCCAAGTGGTGTCTACTCTTTTGCTAGAAATCCAAAAGTTTCTACCAATGCAGCATACACAGGCTATGTAAATCACATTGCTTTATATGGAACGAACAAGGCGTCCTCCCGTCAAAATCCTTGCAAAAACTCTTCCTGTGTGAATTTTTGCGTACTCACCCGCGTTTATTATTCATGCCTGTAATTCAAATTGAACTTTTTTTAGCCTTTTGGTCACTAAGAATTTCAAATGTTTAAGCCCATAAGAAAAGAATTATTCTGACGTCCGAGCTCAAAACTTACAAGTCTTAAAATGGCCACGGAAAATTAAGCAAATGTTATGATTAAATCTAGAAATTTCAGGGTCCAATGCTCCTTTATTTATTAATCTGCTTGGAAGGGAGCAGCTGAGTTTCCGCAGGACTTCTTGTGCCATCTTAGACCCACCGCCAGAGTGCGATGCCCCTACAACGTAGTTTCAACAGCACCAGCAACACTTTTAACAGGCAGCAAAAATTAAGGCTGAAATTTCAACAGCTTGAAGATATTTTGCCTTAAAAATCATTTGAAAAATGAGCCAGAACAAATTGGATGCGTATGAGCAGAACGTTTTAATTCCCAATTATTGTCATGAGAAAAAATGTAAATGATGATGACGACCACAAAAAATCGAAAGAATTGAGTAGTTCGGGCCCACTCCAGACAGGGAGAAAAGCAGGAGCACTTAGAAGGCTCAGGTCAAGTTAAAGGTCATGCAAATGTGGACACTTATGAGTCTTTTAAAACTTGAAGTTATATGCGGCAAATAATCTACTGGCTAATTTTGAATTTTTGAAACTTTGCAATTTATTTAACCAATCACCAATACTATTATTATTAGTGTGACAACTATCCATTCATTATTTCTGCTCTTCACGATTGCACTTTTGTTTGTTGCATTACAGATTTTTTAACTAAGAAGAGTAGGAGCAGCGTCAAGTGTAACTGCAGTCAACGTGGAAGTTCTATAGCGTTGTTGTGTAGGCCTCATTTGCCAGCCCCTGCGCCCATTCCTCCACCCAAATTTATGGGGTAACTGTTTTTCTTCTGCTAAAATTTAGACTCAACAGGTGTTCTTAGCGGATTAGCTGTGGACCAGGTTACCGGGAATTTCTACTACGGAGTAACAGGATCCAACGCGACAATCCGAGTTTGTGACAGAATCGGCGTTAAATTTGCGACTTGTTTTTCGGGGGTCAATATTGTAGGACTTGGTATTTGGGACATTGCTCCCCTTCCTTCAGAAGGGTGAGAATTCAATTGTAAATGTTTTTGTACTCATGCTCGAATCAAGTTAAAAAGTTGACTTTGAATCTGGCTTTTAGATTAACTTTTTGGTCAAACCCGGACGATTACAAGCAAAGCGTGACTCGAGCAAATATGGACGGAACCAACTCAACGATTCTTATTCAAGACGAAATCTACGGTATATTTACAAACAAATATGAAGAGAAACTTTACTGGGCGAAATTTCATCTTAAAAGCATCGGACAGAGCAATTTCTACGGAAACAGTATCCTTCATACTAATTTGTAATCCTGCCGACACGAACGCCAGATAAATACTTTGTAGTTATTTCAACCAGCAAAACAACTGTTGCTGCCAACCAAGCAAATCTTGAGCTTGAAAAACCCACGGCGTTCCAGAGTTATGAAAGGACACAGGGTCAACTTTGGTTTGTTTGGGGAGCTTCTTCTCGGCATGTTGGAGCCCACCATCGCTGAACTTGATGCGTTGCCATTTCTCCCACAAGCCATAAATCCCTGAGCTCAACAAAATTTTCATACGAGCTACAACCGAACCCTTTAAGGCAGGATGTAATCCCCCTGTGGCAAAGAATCTACTTGGATGTGAAAGTAAGGAAACAACGCTGTCAAAGTTGTTTGCTACCTTGACATTCGGATTTCCCTGCATTATTTGAATAAAGAGTTGCCAATACTTTTGAAATTCATGGTCGCTTATTAAAAAAACAAGCGGCTTCTTTGAATGAAGAATAACATGGCTTAGGGATTCAGTGTTTGCACAAATATAAGAACTGGTCTCCAGAATCTTTGTAGTTTCGTAAGTTCGTCGTGCAGACGCTTCACTTGGGTTTTGTTCGTAAGTGATGAGTGTTCAAACATCGTGATCATATCTCTTTGCCGTACTGCCATGAGCAAGTTGCCTTTGATTAAGAGACTGGCGGGTTTAATGTCTCGATGACACAGCGCAGGAGAACCTTGGCTTCCTGTCGCAATAGACTCATTAATAACCTTAAAGAATCTTTCGCAAATATCCTCCTGGTCCAGATTTATCCACGGAGCGTCAGCAGCTCGGTGTTATAAATGATTAAAGTCCGCCTGAAACCCCACCAACATTTCCAATCAAATTAGTCTCCAATTTTTTAAATCAAATTTCAAGAGACTTGCTTTATATTTGATGCCATGAATCCTTAGAAATGTTTCTAGCTGAAGGGAATATGGAGCGATGCAAGAGGTTCGTCAGCCTCGGGGGCATTGTGATGTAGAATCAAAACGCCATCGCCATCAACGTGTTTCTTACTTTGCTTCAGCATTGACAATCCTGTTTCTTGGGTCCATTTCCCTATCTTCCAAAAATAGTTCGCCAACAGCTAAACTTGATTCAATTGT
>JAQIWI010001885.1:0-14317 GCA_034698825.1 Deuterosminthurus bicinctus
GCATATATTTACATAGATATATGCATATACTTACATCATAGCCGTGGCTTCCACGCTCGACCGTGTCGGGATATTTTCAAACAAAGTCAATGTCTCCCATCGAGTTCCTAACTTTTTCCGCCGGATTATAAAACAACAAAGTTTTCTAAGTATACCAAGCTTTTTATTTACTTGGAACTCAGTGGGGAACACGGCCAAAAAAATTACCTAAGATTGCGTTTAAATGCATGAAAATACATATGTAGTCTCCAGATTGTGCTCAGATTTCAGGCGGGTGATACTCGGACACCGGGCACCGCAGTCACGTAAAACTTGCTGTGTGTCCCATGTAGGACATGCTGGTCAAGTTGTGCAAGTTTGAAGAAAATCTATTTTTTTCACCCAATTGACGTTGCTTGGATTAACTTGGTTTTACTCAAGAGATTTAGTCCCAAATCCCAACCCACAGTCCTAATCGCTTAAACGTTGGGTTTTACAGCTTTGCTCAGGTGAAGAAACTGCAAGGCTTTTTTGACACTCGGAGTGTCAGACCGTGCGGTTTTTTCATTACACCCAATTAACCTTTTCCGCTTTTCCCACTAAATCACATTCAAGTGTAGTCCACACTGTTGTCACTGAAGCATACGCCCAAACGCTGCAAAACTGGAAGACCCATGGGCAAGACAAGTTGCTCCACTTGGCCTTTAAATCTGACAGCCCGTTGAGGATACAAGTTCCATTTTTTGTCATGGTAATCAAACATTGCCGTGACTTCTTACAGCACCCTGCTTCAAGCTGCTTTTCAGTCTTTTACAGCCCAGGGGTCAGACGGAGTGTTCTTCCGCGATTTGGGCAACATCAATGGCTAGCTAAGGATTAGGAGCAGTCACCTCGTCTCCTGTCCGAAATCTCTACGGCATATAGTTTAGGAGATACAGGGATGCCCGTTTGTTCCGCGGTTTTCTTAGTCAGGCCTCCAAATCATAATAGAGAATTTTTTTTTCGCAGCTTGTTTTGCTTTAGACAATCAAGCGCTTTTACCTTTCAAGTTGGTGATGGATGGCATTACTGTTCATGCTTCGTAAGTACTCCTCGTCCTGTTTTTGCAGCAGAGCAATTTTTTCCTAAAATATCCTAGAGAAGAATCTGTCCAAGTTTGTATGTTATGTAATTGAACATGTCTCAGTTCTCGTGATTTCAATTTCCTCTAGGTCAATCTATTGGTGTTGCGAAAGAAAGTTATACGGAAGTTTTTGTACTACTTCAAATGTGGACAGTGAGAGATTTTGAATATGAGGAAGCATCTCAGCAATGAATTGGATTGTAAACTCATCAAGATGAGATCCGCAGGGGCTGACGCTCTGGATATTTGCAGCTCGATGTGGCAAAGGCTCCGTCAAGGTGTTATTCCATTGCTCAACTATGAATGCTGTAATCTCATTGTGGGAAACAATTCGTGTTCGAGACTGGACTAAAATATAGAATCTGGTCAAACATGGGAATGTACTAGTAAAATCAAAATCCATCACAAGTGTCAGTGTCAACACACTTGGCTGAAACGTTTCCAAACACCGGCAGTTCAAGTGGAATACTAAACTCTTCCACACTGTTGAAACAGATCCTGAAAGACGTCAAAGGCAAGAGGAACAATGCATTGAATCTCATGTATGTCAGTGCTGAACGAGATGACTGAAGCATCATTAAATAATTAGAGATAATACAAAAATATTATTGTATAATTTTGTATAATCAAACATGAAAATGAGGTTTTGCAGACATTCGTTGACACAATAAAACAGCCCATGGGCTTTTTCGGGTAGTCCAACTGATTGCATGGGCACCGATGCTTGCGAAAAAATTTCCGGGCCGGGCATTACAGGGCTTTTATGAGCAAAATTGTCTTCGGGTTGGGCGTGCTGCTAAAAAAACTTATGAACCACATCTCTGCTTTACAGCGCGGCCTCAATATCACAAACCTTCCCGTAAAAAAATTTGACCTCTCTACATGTAGTGTAATGGCTGACCTCATAGAGAATTTGACCCCACCTCCAGACCTTAACTTTGTCTGACGGCCGAAGATATGGTCTGGGATACATATCCTACCAAAATCCGGATCCTCTTAGTCTGTATGAAGTAAGGTGAATTTATGGGTAGATCAGTGTTACGTCTTCTAGATTTGTTAATCCGAACTTTAAATAATTGTCAGTATCAGAGCAATCATGTTACAACACAAGCACTTAGCGGCGGTAAAGTCTTCCAGTGCTGTAATACAGAAGTTACATAACATATCTGGCCTGAGAATGCACGGCCGAAGCTTCGTCATTAAGTTGTGGTTTCAAGTCGTTTATATCGGAATATCTGTATGATTTGTATGAGGTCAACAAATATATGGTGAGTAGTAACTGAAGTCCAAGCGTATCAGACAATAAGTTTGCACAGTAAGATGACTTCTGCTACCACCTGGCGTAGACGCTTACAGGTACCATCATACAAAAGCCCTAAGTGGCGTCTAAGGCTTCCAAATCTGTGTAACTGACTGTGATATAACATTTCTGGCTAGAGAATTCATGAGATGGAAGCTCGTAACTTAAAGACTTGGCCCCACAAGTCCAATTTTACAATACTGTACACTGATAAACACCACCCTATTTTGCTATAATCCGATCTTAAGTACTTTATAACTACCACTGCACTGTCCTAACAATCTGCGATAATGGATGGTGCTGGATGCATTGTTGCATTGGATCCCATTGTTTCCATTGAATTGCTAAAATTAAAGACAAAGGCAGATGTTGTTGTGGACTGAATTGGGTATTTATTCTCGCTGACCTCTTGGGACGAGTCTAACTGGAATTGGATGATAGGTTAGAATTGTGAAATTGTATGGCAAATCTAGTGACTTGACTCGTTGGAATCCGTCGGGGTGATCCGCATTCATGGTCTCTAAAGTTAGCCGGTAGATCTACAATCAAAATTTATCATCATTCACTGTGAAAAGTAATCAGTAATCAAGTTGACATATTTTTTCGTCCATTGGAGCTGAATCCACAAACAATATAGTCGCATTTCGACAGAGCCACCTGCCACCACATCCTTAATTATGGACATCAATGCTCTGGCGTTGAGTCTTAATTTCTGAATGTGCAACGTCTCACTCATGTTCAATCCAATAAATCTCCATTGTGGCAGAGGATATCTGAAATAAGCAGAACATGCAATAGACGCCCAATTTAGTCGGTTAAATGAGAAAAACAAAACTCACAACTTTTGTACTTGACTGAGCATTGTATGGTCGTCAGATGCCAGGTAAACAGTGCAATTAAAACTGCATTGCAGTTGACACTTCTAAAATAAACGTCAGCGGGGATGAAGTAGTCTTTGATTTCATGGTATGAGCCTTCAATTTCCTTTAGCTTGTCAGTTCGACGAATATGGATGCTAAGAAAAGTACACACAATTATTGCTCCGTTTCACATCAAGTTTAAAACCTACTAAGAAATGGCATTCTTATAGCATATACCCAACCAGTGGAGTACTACGGGGAAGCTCGCTAAGGAAATCATTGACAACTGGTTACAATTTGGAGCTCAACCTCATCCTGTACTTGAGGAACTGGCCAACAAACCACAGAGGTGGATTCGGATGACTAGCTTGGATGACCCGCAATAAATCTTGATCAACCTGAATTCCTGATTGGAAATAATGATGAAATTCTTTCCCAATGGGCTTATTCAAAGCTGAAAAGTACATTAGTAAAATAATTCAGGCTGTAATATTCTCCAGGTAGTAAGATGCAGCTCAAGTACAGTAGTTACTTACATATCACAGGTTGCTTGTCAAACCATTTGAATGTAATAGTCCGCTCGTTGATCGGGCAATGGGATCCCAAAGGCTGGAAAGTATCTTCCCATTTACCAAATGGCCAGGCTGTCGTGTCGTGAATAAGCGGAATTCCCATGGAATACGAGAGAATGAGGCAAGTTGCTCGATGATGTAGTTGACATCCCAATCCACATCCTGAAACCACGAGCTCTCACGTTAGGTTTTGCACAGCTCCTTAATTTTCTATTACAGCAATAATAGCAAAATAGCATTTGTGAGTCAATAAGACTTACCGGTTGGAAAGCCACAATAGAGTGTGCTCGTGTTTTCACAACTGCTTGGATTGGACAGCAGCTCAATTTCACTCGTTAAGTTCATTGCGAGGGTCTTGAGAATTAAATTACCTTCAGTTTCATCCGTCTCTTGATCTGCATACGGATAATCCAGACGCATTGTGACGGCTCGTAATGTCCTTCAAAGTACTCGTGAATTAATTGAATAAAATTTCTATTAGCCAGAAGCATTTATTTCCCAAGGGTCCACAACTTACAAGATTATGCTCAACGTTAGCATACAAAGGAGCATAGTAGTTCCGAAGCGTTTAAGTGCATTCCATCTACGCCCACGCCCTTTATTCTTCTGGATCCCACAAAACCGAAGCATTTTATTATGTACTCTGCTCAATATTGCCACAGATATCACACACGATCCCATCAAGCCCTCAAGTATTCCTTTCCACAAATGCAGAAGTAGAGCTCTGCAGCAGTTGAGACCTACATTGAATTCCATTGAGAACGTGGGTGTGATCTGCAGCCTGGAGAAGAACTGGAGGTGTTGATTCCGAGCAGGCTTGTAACATAGTGAGAGTTTGATCGGCATTGGTAGTCTGAACACATTAAAGTACGTATGTAGAGTTGTGGTGTCCTTCTCAGTAGCCACCCAATAGTTTAGCTTGACAAATTCTATCCCTGTCATCAACAGTATTACTGACCTCTTCAATAATTTCATTCATTGTCAACAAGAGCAGGAAGTTGAATGGCTAGCTCAATAATAATAACTAGACGGAGGCAGAAAACGCTTCGTCATTAGCATCCCAAAGTGTTCGTTGAGCTCTTTTTGTTTAAAAGTCTATTTCTCAGTTTGCTGAATCGTCGGCAAGTTATTGTTTATTACAAGTTATTGTTGGGCTCAGCAAAAGAATTCTCTATGTTAAGCAAAACTACAGTAATTTAGTCCTTTAAATCGCACTAAGAACTGACGGGACGAGATTATTAGTATACCGTTCATGCGTATAGCCAATGAGGAATGTTAGTTGTGCCAGTAATTCTGTTCATGAGGTCTGGTGACCAGAAAAAATTATGTTGGAGGGAAACAATGCGGGCCCAGGTCGGGGATGTTAGTTTTTTTTCTCAGTTCTTTCTCTTTTTACCCTGCTGATGATTTTCAAGTGCGTGATAGTGATAATGATAAGACACTTCATCTATCAGGCCAACATTTTCTGTGCAATTTATGATTTTCGATGTACGTAGATGCCAAGTTGAAGTGAAAGACTTTCACTTTTGCAATTAAGTATTTGAATTTTTATATCAAAAACTGCAGTTAACCAAGAATACACATACTAAAATATGTCTACGAGCTGCCTGCGGGCAGCCCAGGGCTCGTGCTTTGGTCTCGAGTCTCACCCCATTATGAGTTAAGTTACAATGTCTAATGCAGTACTAAAAATTTGATTTAAAATTTTCTCCTGTTTTCTTGGTCTCCTTCCAGCAAAACGAAAATATCGGCAAGTTCGCCAAAGTAGGCACTAGCTACTTAGAACTAATGCGCGGCTGCCATGGCTTAGCAATTTTATTGTTTGAAAGCTTTCTAAAGAACATGAAAATCTTTAATGGGGCATGAAGAATTCACATTTTCCTTAGACCTTGACCTCAATTTGTGCACCTCTGCACTTACAATTTTCCTAGAGTCCACCACACATGTCTAAAGTTCGTAGGAATTGAACGCACGACAGATGCGAAGGGCTTCAGGTGGCTTCCGTCTAAAAATTCCAAATATCCATTATGCTTTATTATTTATATGGAATCTGAAATGGTAGCACGGACAAACCATTTTGTTATATCAAAGCAGAGAGCTGCTTAACAACTTTACTCCATTACTTAAAGTTACTGGACGTTGGTCATGAATTCTCCAGCCATAAATTTTAATAATGCTCAGTTATGCAGCATTGGAAGACTTTGACGCCGCTTAATAAGTGCGTTTGTGTGAACCAACAAGCCTACTTACAATCAGGCTGTGGCCTCAAAAGATTTCACATTACAAACAAATAGACTGTCTACAAAAATCATAGCACAGCTTTGTTTCTTTAATTGAAACAATAAAACTAATTCTAATTAAATATCGACTTTGTACAAGGATCCAGAGTTAAATGACAATTGCTAAAATGACTCTCCCATGAAAGCCGCTCGAATTTACTAGGAAGCCACACTCATTTTCGATGCCTTCAATCAAATCTTCAGCTATTTCATCTAGACCATTCAAATGCTTGGAGTTACAGCATCTGTGATCTGTCTTTTAAGCGGGCATCGTCAGTCGAAGTCCCCCGTACTCCTCACAAAGTGTTTCATGCGCATTTGTTGCAAAAAGTTTCTTTAAAAATCAAGCACGCGCCCCTAGAGCATTTGATTAAGTGCTGCAAATCTAGAAGAACAAGAGACAAGACAAGTCAATGGACAGGGCCATTAAATCTTGCAAGACATTGAGGATGCTAGTCGGGTCATTTTATTATATGATGGTGGGGCTGGTCCGTACATTTTTTTACGTTGTCATGATCTATGCTGTTGTTCTCAATCTTACATTTCTTGCTTGAGTCATTCGGATCTTGTGATGATAAGTGAAAACTACAAATGAAGCAAAGGTTTTCTTTGGGTCTGTTGGTCAGCTTTAAAGAAATTAAAGCTGGTGTGCCAATAGTTGTAGGTAGACAATTGAAAATAAACTCCAAAACGCACGGAAATGAATCTAATCTTTAATGCATTCCTGTCACATTTTGCAGTCTAAGTTTCCCCATAAATTCTTGCAAAAGACCCGACGACCGTTCTAGAAATATTTCAGCAGCTGCTCGTTCACACACTGTATGCATAAACTGTGTCAAGTATTCATGATTTGATTGCGATTGTGTTCATTTACCTTTCCAAAACTAAAACACCTATTTGAATATAATGCTAATTAAGAGCCCCTTAGGCTCTGAAACTCCTTGGAGGATGAGTGCTGATAAGTGTGATGTGGAGAGCGGGCTTGAGAAAGTGTCACAATTGTAGAAATAAAATAAATTAATTTGAGACTTGAGAGAGAATAAAATATTGGACTGAATATTGAGAACTTATACAACTGAAGCGGTTTTGATCTGTGTAAAACGATATGGACTTTGTTCCTGTGGAAAACTTCCTGGTAAATCAATATTCTAATCTTTGCAGTAGCCTGAATTTGCTATTTCCAAATTTTCTCTGGATTAACTTCAATTATGTTTGATTTCATAAAGGGGGAAGATAACCCTTGCAACCAAGCAGTTTTCCAATGCCTTAGAACGCCTGAGGTAGCATCCTATAAACTTTGGCATTCAAAATACTGCAAGGTATTAACTTTAAACTTTGCATGATTGTTTCAGTTACTGCAAATGATTCTCCAAAATTTGTCCAGACAAGACCTCCTGAGAGTTTCATCTGTCAATAGAATGTGGAACTCGGAGGCTTTAAGTGTGTTGAGAGCGAAAGAAATCGTGACCCTTACCCTCCCCACCCCTAGGCCTTGCTTTCAACTAAGGGAAACTGCGCTACGGTTACAAAGGATGACCTCCGTTAAATTCAACGGAATAAGCATTGAGCTTGACGGAAGTATACACCAGCATAATTCCCCCCAAAACATTGCAGAACTTTCGGCGTACTTCCAAAATTTTGATCGAATCCAATTCAAGCAATTGTCCATCATATTGAAAGGTTTATGGACCTCATCAAGGCGGTGCCCGGCGATGCTTTTAACAAAACAAATTCTACAACGCCACTGTGGCCAACTACAATATCTAACGTTACAAGTGGACTACGAGCGAGAGCAGTTCATTGGTGAAGTCCTTCAACATTTAACTTTCCCAAGATTATTATCCCTGAAGTTTGGAGAAAGGAATCCAATAAATCTCCCTTCAAGAAACATAATCAGAGAACTAGTTGTCCGTGCCAAAAAACTTCAGGAAATAATTCCACTTGGTCGCTTGAGTCTGGCGCATAATTTTTTGGAAGGGAGCAATGCCTATATCCTAGCTGATTTTCACTTTGATCCAATCAAGTATAGAGTCTCAGACGCAATGATTGACAGGCTTCGACTTAAGAACATGAAGTTGGGAACAGTTCAAAGGACACTTAACATCGAAAGACTGAGAAGAATAACACCCTTGCTGCTGCAGAACTCCTTTGAAATCTTGAGCTCCATTAAAATCGACGCTGTGTTCTTAGCTGCTCTTATGTATTATGGGATCTCTTTTCAAAATGTGAAGCAGTTCGAGATTTCCTGGAACCTCTCCCGGCTGCTACGTTATGAGACACATACCCAGAATCTCATTGAGGGCTTTGATTTCTCTCGTATTTTTCCAAGTTTAAATAGAGTAGACAATTTTCTCTCTCCACAAAGGTCCCGACATTTGAATCAGATGGATGAACTGGCTGCACAAGTCAATTTTCCAGAACCTCAACCAAATCGTGCAATAAATATCCGTACCGTATCCCTCGATCCACATACGGAGGCTTCAACCATCAATTTCATTGCCCGAGTTCTCCCAGACGTTGAAATACTTACAATGAACTCGACACAAGGAGACGACATGCCATACCAGCGTCTTTGGCAAAATGATTGGACAAACCTCGTAGAGATACATATAAGAACATTTGGAAGCAGTCAAGCCGGAAACATTGTCAATTTGGACAGTTTATTCTGCGGGATTCATCCCGAAGAAGTAAATCAACTGCGGCTAATGGATGATGAATACTTAAATCATGTGCACATTGTTCCGACTTTGCCATCTATTGTGTGTTTGAGGGGTGAGTCGGGCTTTAACGTTTGATTGATTGCTACATAACTATTTTCGAAGCTAATTGACGACTTTTGCAGATCTCAGAGCCTTCAAACTGTTTTACGGGAGAGATAATTTATTCAGGGGAGGCGTCAATGATCCCTCGACTATGTTCTCAAAAGTAACGGTTCTCACAGCTTTCAAGAGATTCCGTCCAGCTCTCCAAGTCGAACTAACGACTGACGACGAAAGACTTGCACAAGGTGAGTTTTGAAAGTTTCAAAGTACTGTTGATTCTTTTTATTACAATCTAAAATTGCTATTTTCAGCACTAGACCATCTGCGGTCTGACGTTTCTGTCGTCCTTGTCGACCCCATCTGATTGATGCCAATGATTTCGATTGTAAATAACTCCAAAATTCAATTATCAAAGCTTTCTTTGTGTGGCCAAACTTCACCTCCACTGCATTGCTCACGAATTTCCTATGTTGCCCTTCAAACGCCAAAGGAATTTCATCATGTCACCTACTCAACTCACACTTTCTTACATTAGTTTCTGCTCAGATTCCTTCGTATTCCTCTTGTATATGGTTATTTGTCGAGCTGCACAAGAGCAGAGTCTTTGCAAGGGTCCAGCCTCTCAATTCCGTGCTATCAGGCCCGTTAAATACCATCTATTGTACCACAACTTTTTATAACTCTGCGCAATTCGAAGTATTATGCAGGATTGTCACTTGTCACAGGCTTTTGCTACTCAGCTGCAAAGGCATGAAGGTGTGTGCAACTCTCACAATGTTAGTTTCATTGATTTTATTCAATAGTTGAAACTAATCTTGGATGTGTTGATTTTACCTTGTAGATCAAGAATGTACATAGATGAGGAGAAAACAAGTTTTTTTCAATAATTACTTTGCCGGCACAATGCAACGACTTGATTAAATTGGAAAATTTGTTAGCAGTTGTTCAAGTCTTGTCACCTAACAAAGCCGCATGTCTTTACAAGCAGACACTACTTGTGGACGCCTTCAACCAAATCTTCAGTTACTTGACCTGCACCATTCAAGCTTTGGGAATCTTAGCATCTGTATTTACGTCGGCATTATCAGTCGAAGCATTGCCTAATCCTAACAAGGACTTCTATACGTATTTGTTGTAAAAAAATTTTATAAAAATCTAGCAGGCATCTCTGAAGCATCTGAAGCATCCGACTGAGTGCTGCAAAACTGGAAGACCAGGAGACAAAACAAGTTGCTCCACAGGGCCTTTAAATCTTGCAGGCACATAAGTATGTTAGATAATATATTGCCGTGGAACTTGTTCTTATATTTTTGGACGTTGCCATCGACTATGGTGTCTCCTTCTTTTATTTCCTGCTGGAGTCAATGAAGTCTTCTGATGCTTAAGGCGATCGTTTCCTATTAATTAAAAGCCTTGTGCAATCTATCAAACCTGGACAGGTAAAATGCACTGGATAAGAGGCTGGCAAAATGACTGCGCATTGTAATTAACTGTTTCCTTACATTTACATTGTTTTGCTCTTTTTACCGTACTGGGTTCTTTACATATGAGGTGTAATGTTCATTTTTTTTACCTAAGTTTACTTTTAAATAAAACAATTTTGACGCTCTGTGAATTTATGCTAGCTCAAATTTAATTTTTCAGTTTCCTTCCTTCACAAAATTCCTGCGAGAAGGCGTGAAAACCAGCACGCATCTCACAGGTCAAACTAACAATGTAGCTCCCCCAGTGACTACCCTGGGATCTCAATGAATGTTGGGGGGGGGACTATAGTACACCATGGGTAGTACTCTACCCAACGCCGTTCGGCTGCATGGACCCTAAGAGAGACAACTCGCCGTTTGCTGTTTTTCATTTTTGAAACCATGAAAATAAAAATTTGCAAAGGGTCGCCACCAGACACCGGATTTGTATGTTTTTACATATCTCCCGAGGTTCATTGTATCGGTCCCTAGCTTTGGATTTTGATGTTTCATACATAATAATAGCGATTAAGCCACATTTAATTTTACATATTGGTACATATTTCGAGATATAGGTACATATACATATGTACCTACATATTTCACCACTTTTTACATACACGCGACATATTTTAAAGTTTTTAAAGCTAGGACATACAGAAGGAGTTTTTTTACATAAAAATAATCGATAAATCATCCATCGAAATCCTAAAAACGTTCCAGTATCGTCATTCAGTCGCTAAGATCAAGCAATTATCGTTATTCTGAAAGGAAATTTCCATTCTCAGACACTTTGGCATTTAAAGCAATATCGTTAGCTCTAAGCAAGTGCTAAGTTGCGTTGGCTGAACAGTTTGCTACCCATTGATCTCGTTAATTTCGTCACTTCAGTATCGCAATACGTTTTTAGGTAGTATTGCCTAAAAAGTCAAAAGCCAAATGCATCCTGAGCGTTGTAACAAATTAATAAAAGTAAATAGAAAATGCATTTTTAATGCAAATGCGAAAAAAAATTTTTGAGTCATTTGCGAGTTTGATAAAACCAATGTAATTATAATTCAAAAATGCTAGCAGGTCTGTACTGCAGATGACAAAATTAGAACCCGGCTGCATTTCATTGTGACGAATATCAGCTTGATCATTGGAAACTCGAATGGCTTAACAAATGTGGTCGCCGTCTTGTCAGTTTTAAAAAATTTGTTTCCGAAGAATCTAATTTTGACCTAGATTTGGTATTGCCGCGACATAACATTTCGGCATTTGTTCTGAGTTAGAATTGCTCCTATTTATTCAAATTCGCTTAACTAGTAATTACGTTAAATAAGGGGAGTTTAATCGTTGCAAGGAATTTGGTTAGTTATGAATGGAGGAACTCTTAAAGCCCGAAAATATCGAGGGTATTAGAATACGTTTACAATTTGTGCAGAAAAATGGTAGTAAATACGTAAACTGAAAGTTCTTATGATAGACAATGATATTTGAAGAAAAAAATTGGTAAATATATTCGTAAAATGCGATAAAATTGGTACATATTGCGGTACATATTTTCAACATTTTATGTAAATATTTACATACATATTTTGAGCAAATCGGGTACATACATATCCGGTGTCTGGTCGCCACTGTGGTAAGTTAAAAATCACATGCTTAATCCCATGAGAAATCGGACATTTTGAATTTCCAAATTTTTCAATTTTTCCATATTTTAAATGAGTCCTACAGTCGAAGGGCTTTAACTACAATACACCTTAGGCATGCACTACACTTTCCCCCAACATTCATTGAAATCCCAGCGTAGTCACTTGGGGAACTGCATTTTTAGTTGTTTGACCTGTCAGATGCCAAAATCGAAGTGGATTTTATCCATAATGCTTTAAAGCACTCTGCCATCGTCGCTCAGTAATGTACCAAAAGTTCGCCCAGGTCCTCAAATGCGTCAAAGAAGCTTCTACTGAGTATATTTTTATTCACGTTGGAAAAAGATATTATTATTTATTAAACAAGAAATACATTTTTAGTGAAAGTCTGTGACCTATAAAGGACATGTTTTTTCAATTTTTTCTGTAGCGTTATTTAGTACATCAATGTAATTTATATAATGTTGGCTCTAAATATAACTAATGGCAATGGCTGCTGCAATTCAAGTAAACCATTATGCAAGCAGGGTACAATATTTCAAGCAACTACTTTCTACAATCATGCTATTTAAAAACGAGATATCTTATGAATCCTGGCCATTTCCATTCGATTGGCAATCTACAGATAGGGCTTATACAGCAAAGGAATCAAATCGTCGGCACGAGGCACTGCTGTTTGCATTCCGGGAGGCATTAAGAGCATCTCTGCACTTAAAATTTTCCAAGAGTCCACCACACATTTCTAAAGCTCGTAGGAACTAAACGCACGACAGATGCGTAGGGCTTCAGATGGCTTACATCTAAAAATTCCAAACATCTATTGTGCTTTATTCTGAAGTACCGGTATTCAAAGCCATTAAAATGTCTCCAAATTTACCTCGTTCGACTTCTCTTGAATCCGTTGCCACAGTTACTCCAAGATGGCATCTTTTAAAGGCAAGCAAACCCGTTACTTTGGAGAACATGTATGTTGGATCGATAACCGGTAACGCGCCGTCGTGTGTGTTCTTGTAGAAAAGTTTGAATTTCCTCAGGCCTGCGGCAATAAACCAATTCGAGTAATCATTATTTGTAGCTTGTGTAGACAATCGAGCTCTAGTACCTTTCAAGTTGGTGATGGATGGCATCACTGGAACGATATTCACGCTTCGTAAGTACTCCTCGTCCTGTTTTTGTAGTAGAGCAATTTCTTCGCAAAATATCCCACAGAAGAGTCTGTCCAAGTTATCATGCCATGTAAGTGAACTTGTCCCAGCTCTCATGATTTCAATTTCCTCTAGATCAATCCATTTGTGTTGCCAAAGAAAGCTATACGGAAGTTTGTGTACTTCAAATGTGGTCAGTGAGAGTTTTTTAACATGAGGAAACATCTCAGCAATGAATTGGATTGTAAACTCATTAAGGGGAAATCCGCAGAGGCTGACGCTCTGGATATTTGCAGCTCGATCTGGCGAAGGCTTTGTCAAGGCGGCATTCCATTGCTCAACTATGAATGCTGTAATCTCATTGTGGAAATCACTAGGGGCTCGAGACTGGACTGAAATGTAGACTCTAGTCAAACATGGGAATATACGAGTGAAATCAAAATCCTTCACAAGTCTCAACACACTTGGCTGAAACGTTTTCAAACACCGGCAGTTCAAGTAGAGTATTAACACTTCCACACTGTTGAAGCAGATTCTGAAAGACTGCAAAGGCAAGAGGAACAATGCATCCATTTCCATGTACGTAAGTGTTGAACGAGATGACTGAAGCAGCATTGGGGTGATCCTGCTCAGTCTACTCGAAAAGAAATTCTCTGAGAAACTAGCACCCAAAAATATTTTCTTCGTTCTGAGTGCGTGAATGAGGCTTTCGGAGATTTCATAGTTGATTGGATCAATACGATAATCAGTAACTAGCACTGCTGAACTCCCATGCAGAAAATTTTCCGTTAAATCCACGCGTCCTCGCTTGTAAATCACTTGCAGGTTTGGTGCGCGGGAAACCAACGCTTTGATGAGTGCAGTGGAAGCCACAATATATTCACTCGTTTCGGTGAGTTTTAAGATTTTTAAGCGTGGAAAACTGCATTGCCCAAGATAGTCTTGAATGAAGACTTCCTGACCGTAGTACAGCTGAATTGAAAGTTGCTCAAGAAGTGGACCATACTTTCGCACTATTTTTTTCGCTAGCAGATATGCTATACAACCCTTGTTATCCACCCATTTTACAGATAGTATAAGTGAAAAGTATTTCCACGGCACTCGATCCACAATTGTACTCCAAAGGCTTCTCGATGATGAATTACAACATTCATTCGCATGGTCCTCCGTCTCTCTTACTACAACTTCAACTCCGCA
>JAQIWI010001886.1:0-14316 GCA_034698825.1 Deuterosminthurus bicinctus
CTGCAATGAGTCAAAGACAAAATTTCAAGCATGATTTGGATTTTTAGCTCGAAGCGAATCAATTTGAGGCTGGACTCCAAAACCCCTCTGTAGTTCTCGAAGGGATTAGAAGCTAAAATTTGACGTTACAAAACTACCTAGCTGCAAACAACGTTTCACACTCAGATTTTTCGCAAAATGCATGTTTGTTAATTTTGAGATGCTCACACCCATCAATGTTTCTTTTATCAATTTTTAACAAGTATCCTTTATACCATTAATAACGAAATCAATCATCCTTGTCTAAAACGAAGGAAAAAACTAGAAAAGTGCAGCTTTGAAAAATTTATTGAACGCAGGGATTTATTACCATTTAGTAACCAATTGTACTGAAAAAAATGCATTGCCAAACCCAAAACGTTAACAGTAATGTCAAGCTATGAGATACGAGGTAATTATAGGCACTCGAATACAATTATTGTTTTTTACATGCATCACTAGCCTGCAAATTTCTAATTTTATTCACTCCAACATCTTTAATTGTATGACGCAAGTTCGTCTACATTAGCTAGTTTCCGGGCGGTTGCATCACATTTTCATACTTTCTTTATTCGTACACGTATCATCAGATAATGTCGTTTATTATCTACAGGAACTCCCATTTTCATTGCAAATCACGACAGGTCTTATATTAGACAATCTTATCGACTTGCCGTCTACATGTGTGCATGTGAAGCCCATGGTAATTATAAGACCCCCAGAAGTCAGATGCGACCATAAAAGATTACACCATGTAATATGTCTTGAGATGAGGAGCTGAAAATAAATACATACAAAGACCTTGATCAAGGCCAAGGGCGTGGTTAAGCTCACCGTCTCTTTCACTATTACACTTGACTCCTCATTCTTCATCCATTAAGTTTCAAGACATTTTGCACTTTGAACGCTTAACTTTGCAGGTACTTTATACTTGGCTCTAAGAAGCCTATACTTAACTATTCCTTATAATTTGAGATTTAAAAATGCACCATGTCTACTCCAATTACATAATGACGAGTCTGAAAGGGGCAGCCAAGCCAACAAAAGTTAATCCTTTTGCTGCGACATGACAAGACGTTTTATTTTTTCTCCACCGGATCCTATTGCAAGTGAGCACAAAGAACTTAAGACGGTGGAACTGAGCTCAACCTCACACAAGGCTGTTATGCTGAATAATTCTCCGATCGAATTGTGCAATAAAAAACCAGTTCACAAAATAACGATCGCAGTCATTCGGCTCTTACAGGTTGAGAGTAAAAGTAAAGTGTAGCAAGTTTTTATGCTCTTGCCATTTGGTTTGATACAGTTGATTGTTCTGGAGACTCAATTCTTTTCTAATGTTCACATACACATGGCTAACCAGGGCAAAACATTCTTTTCCCATCATGTGCATAACAATGCTACGACCTCGAGCCGTTAAAAACGGTGTGAACATCCAGCCCACAGGCATCAGAAGATTATTGATGAATACGCAAAGTTTTCTTCGAAAAAAATCTCTTTTCTCTTATGACAAAAAAAAAGAACAAAAAAAAACAAACCTTTTTGCTTCCCTAAAGTGCGTAAGTCGTGACTGGCAATGATTAAAGACACGTCGAAATCCGCATTCATCATTAGCATCTATCTTCCTGTGGTAATTTGGCTAGACAGTTTGTAATTTCCAAGAATAGAAATACAGGACTGATTCTAGGAATTGCAACTGTTTCATGTGTGATTATTTATAAGCTGATGAATTTATGGCCTGTATGCTGTAAAATATTACCCCTAGCTCGATTAGTTAAACCATCATCTTATTAATGTGCACAAGAATACAAACAAAATGCCAAGAGTCCATTACCTCCACGAAGCCTACAACTATGTTGTCATCATGACTGAGCAAATGATTAGCAATTTGCATATTATTGATGGATCACGGACAAATCGTATTCATGAAATGCATACGAAATAACATCCTTTTACACACTACTGCCGCGTTGTAATCATTGGATGTCAATAATAAAATTAGAAAAAGCTTTGAGGGCCACACAATCCATACAATTCGCACTCGCAGCTCATTGTTGTGTACGAACTAGTCCCATGCTGTCCTTCCACATAAACTAAAGCTCTTCCTCAATCCAAGTGAACAGCACTAGGTGAACTGTACGTTTGTGAATCTTGTCTGCGGTCTCCCTTAACCTTCAGTCATTTGACAGTTAAAAAGGAAACTCTCTAATGTATTTGCGGTCAATTATGCATCGTGGGCGAGCCAAAAATTTGAGGCTAGACTGCCGGATGAATGCGCAAAAGAACACATTATTGGGTGGACCCGGACAGTATTGGGGATATTTTTCAGTCTTTTTGCACCTCAAAAGAACCTCGAGGAGAAAACTGGATCAATTTTTTCAACTATACACTTGCTCACTCTCAGCATAAATTATACGTTGCTGGAGTACGTAGTTAGACATTCTTGTGGTGTGAAGATTGAGATCTGAAATTAACGAGTCATTGTAGTAGCCAAATGAGAGGTACAAGAGCCGGAGCTTGAATACATACGCATTGTTGATTGCTATGTGTATACGCATTATTATGTGGTGGCGACGCCAGTCCAATAATAAATCCAGCATTTTTTCTGTTACATTTATGACACTGGCTTGCTGTTGTACATGATTAAACGGCATGATCACATTGGGCGGCTGACTGATGTAAGGAAGTCCTCCAGCGTCTCCCCAAATTTTTTCCCTCCTGCTAACCAAGCCGATGATGACCGTGCTTATGAAATGGACAACGGAAAATACGAGAATAAAAGTTTTTCAAATTGGGATCTCCACGTGGACTAGAAGTCTTGAGGGGAGTTGTAGGAAGAAACTAGGTATAAAAGGAAGCCATTTTCTAGGCTTCAGTATCATTTCACGCTTGCTTCTCGTAGCTTGTCCAGAAACAGCTCAAAAAGCACATCACCATGAGTCCTTTGGTAAGTGTGAGAAGTGTGTGGATATTATGAGTGACATTCTAAAAGCTAAGCTAATTAACAGCCAAGCTGGATTTGTGGGGGAAAAGTTTTGATAATTATTTTCGGAAATGACAGGTCGTCTTGCCGCTCTTGGCCGCTGCCGTTATGGCTGCCCCAGCCCCAGGTCTTATTGCCGGAGTTCCAGCCGGATTAGCCTATGCTTCTCCAGCCGTCTACACTGCCCAAGTCCAAGTCCCAATCACCAAGACCGTCCACTATGGTGTTAGCAATGTTGTTACTGGTTATTCTACGAACATCATCAAGCCCGCTCTCCCTGCCCTCGCTGCCCCAAGTATCATTTCCGCCCCTGTTGCTGCTGCCCCAGCCGTTATTGCTGCCCCAGCTGCTCCAGTCGCTGTCGCTGATGTCCCAGCCCCCGCTGCTCCAGGTCAGCAAACCATACTGTTCCCATTCCAATTGCCCCAATTGCCCCAACCCCCATCAGACACTCCCTCCGGTGGTGACTCTGGCTCAGGTTCACAAAATCCACAGGTCCCACAAATCCCTCAAATCCCCGGTGGGGATCAAATCCCAAGCATTCCTGGTGCTCCAGGCGGTCCACCACCTCCTCAACCAGACCCAAATAACCCACCACAAATCCCCGGCCAACAACCTAACATTCCAGGTATCCCCGAAGTCCCAGGTGTTCCTACTCAAGCCCCACCTGCTGAAGGCCAAGCCCCCAATGACCCCGGTCAAACTACCACTCAATCTCCACTGTTTCCCGGTTTCCCATCATTCCCTGCTTTTCCCAGCCCCTCTAATTTGCAAATCAATCTCGCAGAAGCTGTCCCAGTCGCCCCTGCCCCAGCCCCAGAGATCCCAGCCTCCGATGATACTGAGGTTGTTGAGAATATCGAGTTGAGAAGCGCTGCTGCTCCAGCCCCAGCTGCTCAAGTTTTGTCCGCTCCAGCCGGTACCATCTTGTCCGCCCCAGCTGCCCAAGTCTTGTCTGCTCCATCTGTCCAATACTTGTCCGCTCCAGCTGCCACTGTCTTGGCTGCTCCATCTCTTCAACGTGTTGAGATCCAACGCCCAACTCCAGCCAACGTTGTCACCCAAGAGAAGGTAAGCGTGGCTTAAAAAATGAGAGAAATTCGAGTAAAAGTTGTTCGTTCTGAATGTGGGGTTTCGTACGCAGGTTTTGGCCCCAGTCCGCACCCACACCGTTGTCACTCCACAAATCACCCAAATCCAACCTGAGGTCACCGTCCGCAAGGTCATCACTGAGGTCCCAGTTGCCACTCCAGTTGTTGCTGCTCCACAGTTGAGAACCGTTGTATCCAACGGACTCGTGGCCCCAGGTCTTGTCCATGGACTCGCTGCTCCAGGCCTTGTCCAAGGATTCGCTGCTCCAGGCCTCATCCACGGTTTCGCTGGCCACGGGCTTGTTAGAGCTATCTAAATTCCTCAAAAATCCGTTGTGATTCCAATGAATCCATTGTTAATTGACAATGTATTGTAAATGTTTTCTACACTATTGTGAGAGCCTCTTTGTGGAGAGACTTGATTTTTGTACAATGATTTGTTAAGAATGTGCGGGGGTGGAAAAGCCACCTTGAAAGTCTTAAATTCATTGTTAACATCTTGTCATGTGAATGCTACTGTGACGTTGAATGGCGCAGAAGTTATAATTTTATATTCAAAACGAAAGACATTATGACAAATAAAATTGGCAGAATATCAATCTCGTTACAGTAACTGTCCACAGTGTACTCATTGAAATTCATCTTATTAAATGTGACTGCATATGGCCGACATGATTTGATGCCTGAAAAAGGAGAGAATATATGAGTCAGAGGAATGATTATTATTAATCTTTTGCTATCATTAAAGTCTTTGATATTGAGAAGCTGCAGGTGGGGTTGTTTAAATAATTGCCAGGAAGTCAATGCAAGTGAGTACATTTTTATGCCCAACTTGCCTATTACAGTGTGTACGAGGAGAAGGGTTAAAGGATTACATTATTTCACTCATTTTTTTCAATTTCAAGGCGTAATTGAGAGGATCATGTGCTCATGTAGAAGTTTCTCGATGATCAGCAGGCATGACCATGTTTGTAGCATTTTAAATGAGATATATAAAAGGGGTCTTATTGTTTACACTCCAGTTCAAATTTCTGCTTGTCTCTTGCCAGTTACAACATTTGTAAATCAAGATGCTCGCTGTGGTAAGTTGCACTGTTTTTATTGTTGGGATTTTTATGAATTTTTAATTCTAATTCTTTATAGGTACTGGGATTCATGTTTTTTGCGTTGAGTTGTGGAGCACCAGTTCCGGGTGTGTTGACTGGAGGGAATACTCTCTTTGCCCCTGCAATCAGTGGGCTTTCCGTAGCTTCCCCATTTGTGTACTCATCACAAGTTCCTTTGACCAGGACCGTGCAGTACACACTGACGAATAATATTGTGCCTTTTGTTGGGTCCGAATTGTTGAAGACAGCAGTACTAGCTCGTGCTATTCAACCACTTATCAGTTCTCCAGTTTCAAGTGTCATAAATCCTGGGGTTGTGCCACAATCGACTGTCATATCAGGCCCAGTGGAAGTTCAGAAAATTGATAAGATTTCCGAAGTCCCTGCAGCATTAGTCAGTGCTCCACAAGCTTCTGGTATTGTGAACCCAAATCAGGTTCCATTGAACCTTGACGCTAGTGCTCCAGTGCAACAGGGAGCGGTACCTTTGGCGACCAATGGGAACTCTCCACAAAGTATTGTCGTAAACGACGGTCGTACTGAAGTTATCGTTGAGGAGCTACCAGGTATTATTTTCGTTCTTATGAGTTAATATTTGTGAAATTTCGGTAATTATGAGACGATCTTATTGTGAATTTTATGTGATTTCAGCCAACCAGGTTATCCAGGAGGGACCCCAAAAAATTGAGACACCCGATAAAATCAAAGAATCAGCTAACGAAGACAACGACACATCAATCGTCGTGCATGATCCTAGCACACAAGACTCTACAAGGGATGGTCCACTGCAAGCTCGAAGTGCCATTTCATCAGACACAGCAGCTGAGAGCACACCGAATAAAGGATTTCCTTCGGCACCTCCGGAGGCTTACGCGAGATACTACACCGGTCCAATTATAGAAAGATCATGAAAGTTCTAGTTTTGTTCAATAACTTGAAGAGGATTTAATTTATGAGTATGAGACAAATATATTAACAACGTATGATGTTGATGTTACACAATCAGACCGAATACGACTTTAGTCAAAATAAAAACTTCAATGTCGCCAACATAATTGTAATTATGTTTGAAATCGTTTCCTTTTTTCCTCCTAAGTTCTGTGGTGCACAAACACCGGAAATGCACTTCAATTCTCCTGCACATATTTCATCGTAGCCACATGGAGACCTTTCTCGAATCATACAAAGTCCGCTCCGATTGTCCATGGTGAAATTTTCAAAGGCAGCGTAGCAACGACACTTTCCAGCTTCGTTTGTTACATTGGCAGAGCTTGTACTATCATTTGATTGGCTTATTACCCCAGTTGATGCGCATTCCATGTAAGTGAAATACGAAGGGTGGTAACATAACTGCTCCCATGTCAAGTTATCCGCTTGAACTCGTTGTACTATTTTGTAGTGTTGATCAGCAATACCTACCCAGTCACTCTCAATTTTCTTGGTCCATAACGGCTTGACTAACTCTTGCCAGTATTGTGCGCTGCACGTCGTTATGTGACTTGCATTGATAAGTTTGTTATACCGCAGAGGATCACACGAAGACTTCATGGTGAGGTCAGACCTATCCACATCCCCAGCAAGTACCGGAGTACCCGTGTCATCAATCACACATTCCCCTGAGATTTTGTTTAGGTAAGCTAAAAGTGTCGACACTATGAGCACACGGCGGAAATATCTACTTTCGGAGCAACACATTTTCTTCACGAGAAAGAATCAAATTATTGCCATAAATACTGACGGACTTGAGTTTTATTTAGTTTTATTAATTAAAATTAAAAAGTTCACTCAATACGAGTGCAATTGAATAAGAATTCTGAGTCAGAATTTCTGACTGACAACAAAACAGATGCAATGCACTTATAAAAGTTTGATGCATCAAACTGACACCTGTTACTTCATCATTCCTATGGGAATCTATTATATTTAATTACGCATCTTTCTTCTCTTCTGCACCGAATACCTTCGCTTTTAGTTCCTCCGAAAACTTGTCATCTTTCCGAATCATGTGAATAAAAATTCCACCTGGTGTTCGTCGTCTTGACTGATTCTAGAAAATTGAATACATGAGCACCTTTAATGAACGACAATGAAGATTCAAAGACATGGACTTTTAGTAAAACTGCGTAGGCGCACCTTGATCAACAATCCACCTCTCAGTTCCACTTTCATAGTCTTGAGAAACATCCTCACACAATAAGTTCGACCGAGTAGTTCGACTGCTCGATCTGAAATTCACGCAGTAATAAATTTGCAAGCACCAAGTAAAATCATGTTAATATAGAGTAACTAAAGGCGTACTTATCATTTGTTTCTTCGGCTCCATTAATTCCTTCGCTATGAATTGCCCTAACTTCTTCCCAGTCAATTTATAGAGCATTGACTTTGCTTCAGCCACGGTCACCTCAATAAAAAAATGCGATTAGATTGCGCAAAACTCTCAAATAATGCAGATATAAGAGAAACTACCTTGGATGTTTCCGCAAAAGATCCTTCGTGGATCTTGTTGCAAGCTTCTTTCCCTTCACGAATAGTGGCTTCATTCTTTCTTATATATTCCAAATCATCATCGCTGAGTCCGGTATCGCTGACATCAGTGTCTCCTGGATCTCGCTCAACTTTACGAAACGGATTCGATTTTCTTTTCCTCGAGGGCCCTTTATTTCCATGATTGAAGCCATACGACTCAGGTCCTCTTTCAATACGGATTCTTCTTGAGTCCATATTCACAAATCCCAACTGCTCCGTTGCCTCATGCTGCATTTCATCAGACAATACTTGGGCCCAAACATTATTTTTCATCCTCTTCTCTTGAAAACTCAGCATCTTTTCTGCCATCTTGGATGATGTTGAGCAGGCCATGTCCATATCCATTCCTTCAACCTTGGGTCTTTCATGAAATGGATGCCAGTCATGTCGACGTTTGTTCTTTGGCTCGTCATCACTGTCAGAATCATTGGCAGATTCTTCGGACTCCTCATCAGAATATACTATGGGTTCGAGACCTTCGGGTAAGTTGCTAAAAGTTGATCCAGGAATGTTCTTGGAAGGTCGGGGAAGAATGATGTAATCCTAACAAGCAGACAATTAACAATTACATGCTTGGTGTCACATATTCTAGCAGTGAACAATAGAATTCAGCAGGTTGATTAGAGTTACAGTTAATTATGATCCATCACACACCTCAACTTTTTCTTTCGGGTCATCTTCATTTGCAACTGTTAAAGTAGCCATAGGAGTATGATTAAGATCACTGTCGATGATTTTATTACCACATAAGTTCGACATGGTGTGAAACTAACGCTTCAATCCCTACACCTGTATCACCAAGCCTGTAATGAGGCTATATAATTTTAAAGAATTATGATAATTGTTTGCAACTTTTCCCACTGAAATCAACAAAATCTCACTTGCTCGTAATAGAGCGAATGCACTTCATGAGATTAGATTATACCTTTTCGTGCAACCTCTCGGCACGTGCTTTCTCCATAAGTTTCACCATGTGCGATTCCTTTTCGAATCTCTATTGCAACATTGAATCGCAAGGATGTATGTGCATTTAATTTGCTGTAGGCCCCAGAGCCTTCAAGTGACGTAACAGACGGGGGGCCCTTATGCACTTAGCCAATAAAGCCTTTACACACGTTTGCACAATTTAGACGGATAACATTACCATTACCTATATACTTTTCTTCATTCGAAAGCTTGTGCGACTGCCGATGAGGGGCAAATTGACCCAAATGTAGACCATTAACATGTTTCGATGAATAATTATGAAACGCAGACGAGCCAACGGGAGGTATTTCATGGCGTTAACGAACAATTGGAATAACAGGAAAATTCATTATTCTTCGAACTTTTGGTGGTGGGAGTATCTTCCGGCTGGGGTAATGCTTCATCATCGTCGCATTTTCACGCATTCGTGGGTCCATGCGACTGCATTAAAAAGCTTTCCCTTCACATTCTCATCGTCTCATATTCACCACACCACTAACAGTAATTTATGGTGAGCCAAGGAACGCGATGTTTGTGCAGTTGCACAAGAAATGACATCTTGTGATTATGTCCATTCCTGAAAATCAGAGCTCTGCTTTGAGGAATCAAATATACAATTAAACTAATACAAATAAAAAAAAATCTGATGGACTTTTGAAGAATACAAGGAGGGCTGAGTATGGACGGCGTCAGGCATGTGAAAGCATAGCTAACTATACACTGAAGCATACACACATTGCACATTAAACACTTGAAAGTGTTAGTGCGAACAATTGACTTTCTTTTTGTACTCATAGTTTTTCTCTACTTTAGTAAAATTAGACATTATAGCATGTATCCATCTCGTCATTGTGCAGTTATATATGGTTATTTAAGCATTAGAAATGCTTCTACTTTAATTGATCATTTATGATTTAGCCTTTAATCCTTAAAAGTAGTAAATTATAAAATAATCATAACCACTTAGTTCATATACCTCTAATGTCATTCAAGCTGTTTTAATGAATACTTATGAAACGCAGAAGAGCCAACGGGAGGCGTTTCATTAGTTCAAGCTGTCAATCTAATGCGACACTTCGTAAAACCTCCACAAAAAATAACAGGGCTTCATCGATTGTCTAAGCCTGGAGGCCCAATATTTCTTTCGTGTCCATTATTTCTCTCTAGCTGTTAGTAGCGTCTACTTCACACATTGCTAAGATGATGGCTGCACTAATTACACATTGGTCCTGAACAATCCCCTTGCAGGCACCATTACAACCAGTCTACATTGGAGCGTTGTTGGAAAAATTGAGCTGAAAGTGGCAGATACTTCTGCAGTGAAAAAATTTCAATCTCAAGGACGTTTCCAACGAGAATTTATACACTCCATTAAGGTAGGCAGTGTGCAGAATGTTTTCAGAGTTTAATATAGTTTATCTAGCTTTCATCACCATTAGTTTCATAATCAATAGTATTTAATTTGCTAATTCACCCAATCGAACCATTCATCAGTTGCATTAGAGGCCGTATTTTAAAAACTGACTATGATGATACTTTCAACACGAATGTTAATTATCAGTCTAAACCGAAGAAAATCGAGTATCCCTTTTCTACTTTCTACCGATTGTGACATGAATTCCTCAGTGCTCGTGAATCGGGCAATATCTCCTGAACGAATATAGTCAGACATATCACGTGCAAAAATGTAGACTCTTGCATGTAATTTGGAGCATTAAAACACCATTAACTCATTTATTTAATTAGGGAAAATTTAGAATATAATAACCCACATGGGAATGATGCATGATATATAGGCTATATATTTTATTCAATTCCCCTACTTACGCCTCAACATGTATTTAAATTCTGCTAGGGAAACTAATGCTTTCTAACTCACTAAATGTTTTAGTCGCTCTATACACCTCTCACAGGTAAAGTTTGGCTGTGAGGAAGCGGGGCGAAACTCGGTGGTCATGCTGAGCAAAAGGACCAAGAGTTATTTCATCAAGTCTCTCAAGGCAGCGTCCTTCCTCCGATGCCTTCCATACAAATGGGACTCGAAAAAGGGGTGCGTGTTCACAGTCAAGTCCAAGTCACATTGGATTCTTTGGGCATGCTGCTTTCTTGCTGAAGCTGTCTTTGAACTATTCATCATCTTCCGGTTAATTGAAGCATCGACTGTGAAACAGACCACTCGTGTAGAGCTGATCAATCTACGTTACAAAGCCATTGCTTACCTGCTCACAGTCATGTTCCAAATTACAACTGTGATGCGCTGGGAGCAGTTTCCCATATTCGTCAATTCGTACATCCGACTCTATGAGTACTTTGAAGGTAAGTAAAATATCACAACAGGTCTAATTCCTTCTAGTGATGCTGACATATCCCATCTTAATTCATTTAAGAAAAGTACAAAAGGGAGGACAAGAAGTATAAGAATGGTTGCGAGAGCGTCCTTCCTTACATCTATTACCTGGGAATCACGATTGCTACACTGCAATCTGTCGTTGTGGTGACAAAGCCCGAGCAAGTGACGTTGTTTTCTTCCTTGCTTCAGAATCCACGAAAGGCATCCATCTTGATTCGGCTCCCAATTGCTTGTCTACATGCATACATTTGTTTTGCATTCTGCTTCAAAATGCAAGTGTTCACGTTTGCCATGCTTGGCTACATCTCACCTGCTACTCTCATGATCGCTGAGTTCGAGTAAGATTAAATTTTTAGTACATTAATTGAAATTTAAAAGTGTGAAATTTTTACCACTAAATCAACAACAGAAATTTCATGTTTTTAAGGACTAACCGAAAACCACAGCTGACTACTGCAAACCTGCGATATCCGAAAAACTTCTTGCATGCCTACCGCAGTATGGAGTACATGCAGAGAATGTTCAACCAAGTGGTGGCAAAGGTTGAACTTCCTTGCATCAAATTTGTTCTCATCTCAGTGACTGTGCTTGGAATCTACGGCTGTTGCCGCCTGGATGACCGCCGAGTTTTCGTTCTTGCTGTCGTGGCCACTGCCAGCATGATGACACTGAAGGCAACTTACCAGTCGATGGGAAGCATGCATGAGAACTCGTATACCCTGCTCACGAAATGGAAAGGAATAATGGGAGCGGATAAGGTGTATAGACGTATGTGGAAATCTTTGTGGGCTTTGAAAACTCGCATAGGCGTCTTCTATATTGTGGACAGGGCCATAGTGTTGGTCATAGCTGAAATTGTGATAGAAGAGACGATCGATGTTTTGCTTGCATTTTGAACTATTTTACAGTCACAGCATGAAACTGCTTTTGCTTACTTGATAAGAAACACTGAGGCATTCGAAATTGTCATTTATAGCTTTTAGGATTCGTCTAAATTATTTGATACCTCACGTATAAATATAATCACATATTCCCTTCACAAGTAGTAACAAGAACAACAGCACACTACTAGTGAATTGAATTGATTATGCTTCTTTACTGTCACTGTGGATCAACTCTCGTACCACTTCCAGTGCTTCTAGATGTTATAGTAATGAGCTTTGTGTTTCCGTTGCCCCTTCAATTTTGAGTGTCATGGAAACTGTAGGATAAGAATCCTATAGCTGCTAATTTGAAGAAAAAGTGCGTAGTTCATGAGACAAAGATCGTTCCATCAAAGTTGGCATTTTTTGGATAGTATTGGAATAGTATTTGGGAAATGTCGTTTCAGTAATCCTCACGGTTGTTCCTGTAGTTACATCTTATACTTCGACTCTGAGCAAGGATGCAAATATATGTAAATATTTCTAAAGCATCGGGGTCTTTGGTGACACATGTAATTAATTACTGTCTTCAGAATTTTGATAGCTTCTGAGGGCAAACAAAAACGTAAACTCAAATGAGGACTTTCCTCACATTGATTTGGTGCATGAAACCAATTTGACAAATTACTTTTGTTATCATCTGTTCTTCTGAGGATTGTCGCATCCGTCAAAGTAAAACGAATTAATTATGCTGTTAACAAATTTCTTCGGAGTAAAGCAATGAATGCATTAGATGCAAAGTTTCTTGTATATAATTAAAGCCGCCTATTCCTAATTCAAGGGCGGACACGTAGATCCGGAGGCTTTTGGTGATAAATAAATCTGGCAGCGTTACACTCTAATAAATAACAATGAGCATCGCAACAACATTATTTCTTACATTTTTTTCGGAAGCTTGTGCATCAGGTTAGTAATTTTAGCTAAAAGCATCCTGGTATGACCACCGAGCATTGTTGTAAAAGGCAAATCCTACTGGAATCCTCAAAGGTACGCCACTCAACGGTAGCCCCGGGCAAGGCCATACTTTGGTGAGACCATTTATGGTCTCACCAAAGCCTTGCTGTTTCAAAGACCAAAACAGCTTTGCTGACCAAGACAACCATGATTTAAACGTGCCAGAAGATCAGATATCTTTGGCCGCCTTTTGTAAACCCTGTTGGCTCGGTAAGCCCACTGGAAGTTGCGAGCTATCAATTGCCACATATTATATTAAATAGATTTCGATTCCATACGATGAGTGGTTACATTGCTTTTAGTAAAGTAAACCATTGTTTTTTTCACATCGTAATTTTTCTTCGTCCATCAGTTACTTGGCAACTACAAAATCTGTTCGACTGAGTTGGATTACGATGATTTTTCTCTATGGTACTTCACTTATAGTGCCCTCGGAACTTGTGGGCATCGAGGGTCCGTAAGTTATTAACTGCTATTACGACACCCAGCTCACGAGGTTCGTAAATTTACGTTGTCCATCATTTATAGCCCGGTTCAGTGGACCGACCATGCCTGACAATGATGGAGTGTAATGTCGGGCTATACTGCATGTGGAGTGATCGCGACGAACACAGGCATTGTGCTCCCCTCGAAGTAACATCAGAACAAGAACTGTCGTGTCTTCAAGCTAATCATGGAACTGAAATAAATTCCTATGGAAATTATTTGATTATTATTTCAATCACTGTCTATCAGTATTGCCGTCTTGACCAGAAATTAATTTAAGGGAACTCTTCTCGGTAGACTGTGGTCACTCGCATATTGAAGGCTCTGGTAATTTCGAGTCTTTTATCGCGAGTAGAATTTGTTTTAATTAAAGACTGTAGCCATAGGCGAATCCTTCTCGAACTACGATGTCTACTAGCTATCATTGTCGCTATTCATTCCAATACTGCTACAGTGAAGTAAAACGCACTGGGAATTGATTCGATAGCTGGTATTGCCAACGAGGGGAGTATTACAGCCAGAAAAATGCAAACCGATGCATGACTCAATTTGAATTGGAGATTGCTTGAAATTGCGATTCCGAGTGAAGTTCATTGGTGAAACAATCATCCAAGAAGTCGTCCATATGTAGCCAACAGTTCCACATTCCTGCGCTTATTAGCAGTGTGTGCAATGGGTATGTAATAATCTGAGTGTACTGTTATGGCAATAGGCTCAAAATCATGACCTTGTACTAGCTAGTTAACGTACTATCTAGACGAAGCTTTGGGTCGTAGGGAACTGCTGCTGACGGAAAATTTCGGTATAAATGATCCATATCTACAGTAATTCGTATCTGACAGACTCCACGTTATTCAGAATGAAGTGTGAGACTCTTTGAATACTCCACTGTAGGAGTCGAGTCGGGATAGAA
>JAQIWI010001887.1:0-14315 GCA_034698825.1 Deuterosminthurus bicinctus
GAGTCGAGACGTTTCTGTTGTCCCTCCATTACTTTCGTGGTTTACGAGTGTAGCATGTGGGTTCTTCTGAATGAGGCATCCCTTTCACAAGCGTTAATCTCACACTAGAATTCCACCTCGTAATAATAACAATAATCACCACAGTGTCGGTTAAGCGGTCGACCAAGTGAGCCTAAAAAATTGACCTTTTGTATCTCTTGTAACAAGCACCCTAATCCTCATAGCGTGTGATAACCAATTACTTATGATATTGCACCGAATGTTAATGCGCATCATGAAATGCACACCAGCACATTACAACCTACCTGGTGGTCGCTCCATAGTTCACCGGTATTACATCTAATTTATTAGGATCTGTACGTCGTTAAAAAATTTGTTGGATCAATAGTGTGGTAATCTTTTCAATAACATTCATGATATGACACAGGGTGCGGAGTTCTGTTGCATGTGAGATCGGAGTATCCTTCATGGCTATATGATACCATGTGAGTATATTGTAAATTAAATAGTATCACGCAATATTGTGATTGGCCACATTTGAGATTTGAGAGAACAAGCCTGAAGATTCAAGGATGCACAGAGTTGATTGCAACATGAGAGCGTAATCGGAGATGCTCCTTTGTTTATTGTACGGTGCACCGAAGCAAAATACACCGTGTATCTCAAGAGGCCTAAAGATCTGACCATTTGCTTTGAGTATTTATCTGCCGTGCTCTCTAATAAGCTAATTAATGAGACCCATTAGGAGCAATGGTAACAGAAAGTAACTGACCTTTTCACGCTGACTTTGGGGTATTAGGCCACTGCTTGATGTTGTCAAGGAGGCAGGTACAGAATCCTCGTCTTTCTCAGGTCCCCTTCCCAACAAACAGGCCGACTTGGAGCTGAAAAAAATGCATAAAATTAACATGCATCCAGTTCAAAATCCAAGTTAAATGCCACCATGACCCATTTCCTTCAGTTTTAAATGCAACGGGGTAGACAGCCTGTGCCAAAAAAGCACAATGGAAAATTACATTTGGGGACAGCATGACGGAAGAAGGGACGGTGTGTCGATAACCGATATTGTACACAGTGAGTGCATGCTACATGGAGTATACACAAAGTCGCTAAGAACGCTTTCGGACCAACAACAGCTGTAACGACTATTGGAAAATGACAGAAAAACAGCAAGGGCTATTTTTAGTCAATGAGGGTAAATAGTGCAGGGCAAACACACAAATACACACACATGAACAACAAGCTCTTCCGCATGTTCTTCCAGCCCATTAGATCTGTATAACGCATTAACTTTTGTACCACGGCATAGTAATTATGATAAATCCTCTTTTGCCAAACTGAAATACACAGGAGAGTTCGACTTCGTTCGGGAATGCAGTTCAGTTCAGTTCAAAATCAACGTCTCAACAGGGAGCGTGGCTCGTCCCATTATTTCCAAATGAGTGAGGCGAGTAAAAAGGGAAAAGCCGGTCGATGATGATTGATGTGAGGAAAAATGTCTCCGTCTACAAACGACACAGGATAGGACACACATATACACCAAGAAATACAGGAAGACGAACACAATGATAAGTTTAGACGGTGAAAAAAATCGCCGGGGCTTGTCCTCAGTCACACACTCACTCTTGATGAGCCAGAAACTAAAACTGAAAGAGGTCTCTCTACTTTCTCCCTCATGAACTCTCCAATTTTACAGACGGGAAGCATCTGGAAACGATGCAATCTGTTGATACAACCCAACATCATCGTCACCATCATTTCGGACAGTGTTTCTGGAACGCAAGATAATTACAAGAATAATAATAAAGCAATAAGCTGCAACACATCACAGGAAAATCTGTCCATGTATCCATTTCTGTCATTACGTAAGCCAATGTACACACATCTCTCCCATCTCCCATCACTCTTGATTGCTATTAATGGCTTACCAATGAGCCATTGTTTCTCCAGCCGCAGTCATACTGTTGAATACCTCGCGGAAATCATTAATTCGCAAACCATGTCACACACGTCCCCAGATTGGCATGCACAAATCACATAGCTCACTAGGCATGCACGCCCTGCAATAGACAATGCGACGCCCTTCGTTGCATTCTCAGCACACACGTCACTTCACACTTCAAGTATAGCTTCTCCTAATTCTTTCCAAACCTTTACCTACACAAACCAACACAACCGGCTGTAATATTGAACTGCAACTGAAGTATGCCTGGGAGATTGTGTTTTACAAAAGAGAAGGATAGAGAGAACCAATAAAAAAAAGCAGATGACAAAGTCCACTAATTTACTATGGACTAACGCTATAAGAGGAAGTGGTAGGAGTGATGTAATTGTAAAAATAAATAAAAAATGCACTTCGTGCAGCTTAAATGGCTCATCAGGCCCCGGTGACAATAAATAATAATATATTTTACTTCTCTTTGTCCCCTTTGATCTCTTTAAAGTCTCCCACATGTCTCAGAGTATACGTGAGTGCTATCAGAACTGAGGGCATTACATCATTGTGTGTTCGCGTGAAACAGAGGCATTGCCTTCAATTTAGGCCTTTGTCAGGAGCAATTACGAAGGGATTTAAAGAGGGCTGAACTACCCTGGTTGCATGAATCTTTGATTTTTTAACTCTAAAATGACCATAAGCGGATCTCAATTAAAAGGGTTGCATTGTGAAGCAAAAACTATAATAATAATCATTGTTGATTTAAGGCCTCTACTTGAGGCGTATAACTAAAAACTATGTGCATTATTTGAGTATGTGTGTGAGCATGTCCATTGTACAGCAGAGCAATAAATTGTCCCACTTATACTCACACACGTTCAAATGACACACGCTGTTTGGGACATTATGAAGAAAGCACGGAGGGGCCGGTGTGAGTCGAATGGGAAAGCCGTCTTCAATCCATACACACGCAAACATACACACACACACACATACGAATTGTTAGTATAGAGAAACATTACAATCACACAAAACGTGTCTTCAATGTAATATAAGTGGTCCAAGACGGAGGCCTCATCATAACAAATGAACCACGTAGGACAAGACGAAGGAAACAAGTTTAGGGAAAATCCGAATCCCTTATGCAAACTGTGATCCAGTACGTCAGGGGGACATCCGTAAGCAATACTAACTGACATCTCCAAGTTGATTTAGGTGATTTTTACAAGCCAACCGTGCTATGATTAGGAATTTATGAGGATGATGCAAGCATTCTGAGGTATACTCACACACTTGAGTCCTCCTGGACAAAAACCCCTAATAACTCTTCCACATGTCATATTATAAGAAATGAATGAATATCCGACGGTGTGTTTAACAACGGCAGTTGAATCCACAACAGTGTCACCCTTCTTACTATGCACGCGCTGGCACTATTCATGAACAGCTACTACTTGAAGCATTCCGTCTGCTTTTTCTGCACATGAGACGCATTCATGAGACTGGTGCGGATCGTTTAATTTCAAGTAAGAAACATCCTGATGAGTCTGATGGCAGATACCATTATCATTCACTGCCGCCTCTCCATTAGTACCATTGAATTTTATCAATCTGAATGCATTTAAACACATGAAGTACAAAGAAAAAGATGGCGCTTACTCCAGAAAGCTATCCGCTGGCTTCTCATCAACAGCAGCACTGATGGAGCTGGGATCAACCTCCTCGAAGCTACTCGAAGTTCCGGTTGATCCGTCATCCGAGGAATCATCGTTGTCATCATCATTCTCCACCTCTTCGTCACTGCTCGACTCATCCGATGAGCCAGCAGCATCAGCATTTTCAACTGTGCCATTATTTCTATCAAGTTCATTATCAGGCGGTGTAGGCAGTAAATTCGCTGACGGAGAGAAAGTTCCAAGAATGTCGTCGATGTTTGTCATTTGACCGATAAACGAATTCTTTTTCGATGCGTTCTTCGTAGCCAAAGTAGCTTTCGGGCTACTAGGATTGAATAAGTTTTCCTTCCCATCTGGACTCGTACGCTCTTCTAGCGGAAGGACTAAATTTTCTAAATCATTCTGAATTGTGACAAGGTCGTCGTTGTAGTTATTGTTCAACTCATCAGAATCTCCAGTGATTTCCTCTTGAATGGGAATCTGCTTGTTTGTTGGGCACTTAGCAAGTTTGACACTACTTGGGTTTTTGGACAGTGCAAGCCCATTGGGATTAGATGCCATCCACCATGGAAGTTCACCAGATTCGCAGCGTCGAACCCAAGCAAGTCGCTCTTCAGTTGAGGCCAAGGCTCTCAATAAGAAAGACGACTGTTTTGGAGGCTCCTCTAATGTCATCGTCTCTGCAGAGCCATTATTATTATTACTGTGAACATTATGACGACAAGGAGACGGTGAATTTGATTGATTATGGTTGACCTGGACAGAGCCATTATTGCTGCTATTGTGAGCGGGGACTTTACTGTTGCTGCGGCTCCTTTCACTGCTACTACTTCGACTACTGGCATTGCTGGAGCAGCTTGTCGTACTGGTTCCACTACCCCTCCGGCCTTGTCCATTGTTGTAGCCCATTCTTTTCATATGGCTGGTCATTCCATTATGTGCGGATGAGCTACTGGACGACTCCGACTCGCTTGCACTGCTCCCGCTGCTTCCCTTGCGCACAGGAATAATTTTTCCTGACTTGACTTTAGCCAAAGCAGACGGATTGATTGAGCCGGACTTTTGAAGTCCAGGGACTCGATTTGTTGCTCTACTTTGGTGATGACCATTGGATTTATTAGGATCTGTTGGTGGACGACGTGCCAAGTCACGCTGCTGTTTAGGTCCACCAGCTGGAGGGCGGACGGGATTCTGCTGCTGACCCTTCAAACATCTCAGCTCCTCTTGCTTCTTGAGGAATTCTTGCTCGGCTTCTTGGCTATCAAGGCCGACATTAAGTGCAGATTTGCGGAATTCCTTATTCGGCAGTGCGAGGACAAGTCCATTATTATTTTGTCCACCTCCTCTATTGCTCTCGTCTCCTTCTCCCGGCTTACCACATCGAGATGGGCTTGAATGTGGACTAGATTGATGGAAATGACTCCGTGATTTATCGCTATTTGGTGAGGACGTCGAGCCGGGTAATTTGGACGTGACCTTAGGCTCGCTTGGTGTCTCATTTGAACCAGTTGACTTGGACGGGCTGAAGCGAGTCATGGCGGCGTTGAATGGGCTATAGTAGGTTGTAGAAGGTCGGGGTATCGATGAGATGTATTTGTGCAATGTGGGCGGGGAGGCTGAGAGCTTATCATCAGTCTGAACCCCTTTGTGCTTAACCACCATCGTTATGTCAAAGTGGGGGTTAATGGACGGCACGGCATCCATTGAGATTTCCGTCACTTTATTTGCAGAGTCAACATTAGGCGGATTGGGTGATGTGCCACGACTCATCCAAGTGACGGGCTCGTCGCTAGGTCTCACTGTCCTGGCTTGACTTCCTGACTTGCTCTCATCAATATTCCTCATTGCTGCAGGTAAGGATGTGTTGTAGTGAGCATGGGCTGTCCCACTGCGAAGGCCAAATCTTCGTAATGAGCTGGTCATTGTGCAGCTTTTACTATTAGTATTCCCTTCTGTGTTGGAATTCATGAGGTTGCGTGGAAATAAACGGTAGGAGCTGCTATTTGAGTTTCCGTTGACATTATTATTAGAAGCATTCAGAGCTGAATTCATAATAGTTTTCTTCGCATGATCTTCTAGTGCGGCTAACTTGGATGAGAGCAGTTCCGTTGTTCGGGCAGTTGCAGAGGCAGTGGTAGGCCCAGAACTGGCTGTCAGGGTCGAGGAGTTTGAGGCGAGTGAAGAGTTGCTGCCACCAAGTCCATTACGAAGTGACGAGCGAAATGACGACGATGACAATGAACTTGATCCAACTGCAGTGTCGTTTGACAAAGAAGACAGGAGTTTGGCTGTGTTGCTCAAGTTCGTATTGATGCTATTTGTAAGGGCAGTGGATTTCTCAGATCCCACATTACTCTTCTCACGACGGACAGAGCTGGACCTCAGGCCGCTCTTTTCTCTTGATATCGATGCACTCCTCTCTCGCTCTCTGGAAGTCAAAGTCGATGATGTTGGCCTCTCTCTCATCGAATTCGTGGCACTGAGGGAACTTTTAGTGCTGCTAGTGGATGAATTGAAACTACTTTCCCTCTTGATGCTGACGCCTGAAGAGGACGAAATATTGGACAAGTTGGCCGCTGAGAGTAAACTTGTTGAATTTGTAGATGTTGAGGAGGGTGTGGTGGTGTTGCTCAGGCTGGAGCGGGTAGAAGAGAATCTTGAAAATGAAGATGATGACTGAGATGCTGTAGTGGATGAGGTGCTGCCTGATGAAAAGCTTGAGTCCTGCAATAGAGAGAGAAAAAAAAACAAAGATGAACAATAATAAACATGACCGACTTTTCAGCAAAAGTTTTCAGAGCTTTCCCCATACGTAAGTTATGGTGACAGAGCCGCTATGTTGCAAAATACACATACGCAGGAACTAAAAGTGTGAGAAAGGATGTTTCTTGTCCAATTACACGGTTTATTTGAGACGTGACAAGAGGCTCTCATTTTACTCATAGACCTTGAAGACTCTCATCGGTGGGTACAAACATTAAAGAAGACCAAAAGATGATTATTTTATTTAAAAGGTTAAACTCCTGCGGCATCTTGGTCTGACTTAATTCTTTTTTTTTATTTCTCCATGCCTCACAAGAGTTTTTGTTCGGCAAGAAAAGGACGACCATGTCCAATTTTCTGTCATAGATCAAATTAATTTGTAGCACCCTTTCGCATATCATCGTACTATCATCATTTCTGCACGACTTGCATGAGGAATGCCTTTGAATTCCTCTGCTGCTGCAATGAAACCGTCACACACAGTCGCAAAAACAACTTCGTGGTATACTACATGTAGCGTGATAAAAAGCACTCAAGCTTGTCCGATATTTTCTGCACTTTAAAATAATGCAGCCCTTCTGGTCGGATCAAGATTGCCATCATTCCATTTAGAAAATTTCTCAAAGGTCAGTAGGTTCAGCGTGTAATGTTATATAGCCCTGCAGCTTCGCTTATCCTGCAGGTATGCTCCAATTTTTCTTTATTGAATTTGCAGGAAAAAGTGGTTTGATTCAGCGACTCTATCATCATCAGCCCGGCGGCGAGAGATTATTTGGTGGATGAGCCTTACCTTCTGTTTGGAAAGATCCGATTTAGCAGAGAGGGAGGCGTATTTGGAGGTCACTGAGGATTGAGCCGAAGAGTTGGTTTGAGCTGACGAAGATGAGCTGCCAGAGGTGCCTGAAGTTCCAGGCCCACGCCAAGGTACCTGTCAATTTCAAATGCATTTCAATACATGATTGTATTTCAACTCACAAAACATTGTAGACATGTCAGTTTCACTTTTAATCAACGAAGGGAGAAAGGGAACTTTCTAGCAAGCGTCTTTTTATTCTTAAAATTTACACACACACACACACACACACACACAGACGTGCGCATCGTATACATTTTATGAACACCGTTCCCATCGTCATAACAGAGCGTGAAATGAATTCATAATGTCGTCACCATAGGAATGGCGGACGTCCTCCATGTTCACACATAGAAACTTGGTACATTTTAGCCAGTTGAAACTGATCGCTTTGTGCAAGCTAATTGAATGACATGAAAACAATGACATTGCGGGCAGTGTTTAAACCCCATAAAAACACAGTATGGAGGAGTTAGAGCATGAAATGTCATCGTTGAGATGAGAAGAGCCTTTGATTTTAATCGTCATTGTCTAGTTTTTCTGCAATCCAACAGTTTCCAAAGGAATAATATTACGTTGTACTGCCATTCCCTGCTGAGCTAAAGGCAGAGATCACAGTCCTCCGTCTGCCCAATTATAAACACACATCAGACTCATTTCAATTCTGTGCACTGGAATAATGATGGAATGTGTGGAAATAGCATGAATTGACTGAGCATGAGAGCATTAGGATAATCATTAATTCAATGGAACAAGTTGAAGAAATGGCCATAATTGTAGCTTATGAGAGATTTTTGATTTGCCATTAGACATGTTTTCCTTTCAGTGCTCTTCCTCGCTCATGTTGTTGTTGATGTCACCCTTGAGGGATATTTGGAGGAACAGACTTTAGAATTGAATTTTATGTGATGATTATTAGAGACAAAAAAATCCCGTCACCAAAAACTGGCCCGAAATAGACACAGCGGCGTGCATATGATTACCACAAGCTTAGTTTCAACTCGTATAGACCTTTTCACTGACACCATGACGTCCTCTGTATATAAAACTTGAGACGGAAAAAGGAGCGTTCGAGAGCGAAGACGAGCTTGACGTAATAAAATTTCATGTATTTTTTTTACTGCTTTTGTGCATAGCTAACATGGGATTGCTTGTGTTGACGGGAAGCAAACTGCCAAAGCGATGTAAATTAAATCAAATTTACAGTTGTGAAAACCATTTTTATCCGCTTACATCTGCGCATGCTTTCCTCCTTGCTCAGCAATAAGCTCCACTTGTCTATCATACACATAGACATATAATACGTTTAAAATGAAAAAAATATATATTAATAAATCAAACTATTAGTGCTATCATCGCATAATTTACTCCATTGCGGCGATACCCTCAAGTACATTATGTACCTAGTACCTGTAAGCCCCCATGTCTCTCTTTATTTGCTTACATTTCCTCCTGAGATGTCAGCAGTTTGCCCTGTTAATATAGGACTTTCCAAAGCAAAATGGCCTATAAAATCCCCTAATAAGTACTATGCATATAGCTAACTAAAGGGGAAATAGGTCAGGTAAGAAGCGGAAATCCGAGCAGCGTGTGCCATTATTTATTGCGCCAAACAAGATTCTATACATGCGGCTGCTGTAGATAGAAATCTCACTGTTCACGTGACGGTCTGCCTTGTAAAAGACATAGCATCGTGACAGGATGAGACGTTCCCAAATTAACCTGACCATTCGCTAAGCCAAACTCTAGTTTGGCAAAGGCTCAGTTAGCAGCCAGAGCTGTGGTGGGAATTGAAAATAAAACAATGCCTGGACATTTACCAGTACTGTAGCCCTCGTTTTGTAACATTGCCACGGCCGAGGAGCATGCGAGTATTTATATTGTAGGGTCTGATTCGTACATAAGTGGAAAGAATTAAGTACTCAATGACCGAAAAACTCGGATTTTGACTACTAGACGGAGGAATTGGAAACAGCATGAAGACGATGGGATTTTCCAGCCAAAACTCCCACACTACTCTTCCATTTCCACAGTCATAATAATAATAACAAAAACATTTGGAAATGGACCCGAGTTAGACATGCGCCGTTCCATTTCATTCCTCACATGTGTGTAGATTTAATGTAGGACGGCCTGTGTGCATCGCTATAAGGAGACAAATTGCTCGGATAGAAATAATGTGGTCTTTGTTCCTCTGTGTGTCGTTGTGTAATAGTTGAAGAAAATAAACATGGAAATCACCAGCATGGTTTTTATAGCCAACAGCTCCTCCAGTCACTATTTCTTGCAAATACATACAAAAGAGAGAGAGATCACCGGAAGTTAGTCAATGTACATAATTAAACTTTGCCATTGGAGCTCTGTGCAAAAACATACGCCTGAGATTGACTGTCTTCAACTTTCAGCTTGCCAAAATGCCCGTCAATCCCTCCTGCCAGTCAGGCACAAAAGAAACACAATCCTATGCCCGGGAGTAAAGGTACCTGACCGGTAGATACAAGTGACTTTGGCTTGTCTTTGCCATAATAAACAACCAATGTTCTCAAAGGTGTTGTTAACCAACTGCGTTCACACCAGTGTAAATGACTCTCGCAGCTTAAAATTCATTCCACTTTCACCACTTGTGTCCACAAACTCACTTAAGTTGCAATGATAATTCTCATTCCAATAGCAAATATCATACTGATTGAGTAAGGCGACCAAGTTTTCATGCACTTGAAATGGGCCGACTGCCATAATCAGGAGCACACAGCACTCATTAGTGACTCTTAATACAAATTTAGGACGGCGGTACATTCACTTGCAAAGGACAAGCCGTGCATTGACTAGCAAACTAAGAATAAATTGAACCGAAAAAAAAATCAGCCTTACGTAAGACGACCCTTTGTACGTTGACATCTTGAGCTCGGACAGCAGACAGTAGTGGTCGGCAGGTTGAATTAAAGCATGTCACAGAGTGAAAAGGCTTATTAAGCTGCACCAATTGCTCCTCAAAGTTCAAGTGTAGTAATAGCAGACAGTATGTCTCACAAGGCACCCACACTCTACTGCACTTGGCCGATTGATCTATTCCGAAGAGTATAGGCTTGAAAAACGGAATCAACAGTATGGGCGAGATCCAAATGAAAGAAATAAATGTGTTGGGATTCTGTGAATCGCAAAGTCGGCTTGAGCATACCAAACACAAGCCAATTCAACACAGACGAAAACACACACACACCAATGACAAGCGATGTATGGAAAATTGTAAGAAATGAAGATTTTTTACCGCGTGGGTGGCACTTGTTACTTATTACCTATACGCCCAGCGTCTACTCACTTCCGCACTGGTGAAAGTCACACACGCGACAAGAGTGCAAGAGCATCTAAACATGATCATATTATAATCCAGATAATTCCACTAAGTCAGCTCCATTTCACTGGCTAATTTACAAGCACTATCAAGTTATACGGAGACAATTCTCTACTCCTAATCAATTACAAATCACACTTCAGTATGAGAACTCAACAACATAGGAGAAATTGCAACGTCAAGCTGACTCCAGCTCGAGTTTTCTATTGAAATCCGATCTTGCACACAACTCGGAGCTAACTAGAACTGACAGGGGAATCTGCTCATTGAGAGCACCATAGCTCCGCTTTACTCGCACTATGAAGACAGATGCTTATGCAAACTCCTCATGCTCCTTAATGTCTCTACACTGTGCCACACATGAGAGTGATGAACACTACCCGCCTCGCCTCATAATACATGAAAGAAAGGGGGATTTCCACAGAGCTGGAGGAAGTCACTTTGAGGGTCAATAGCTCACTGCAGTACAAACGTCAACTTGGGATCTTCAGCCTGATCAACTGTAGCAGGAAAACAACAAGCACTTCAGTCTTCTTCTTCTACTTCTTCGGCTCCCACAACTGCCATTATCGTAGTCAAAGGCAGCAGCATATGTGATGACGGGACGGTGAACATGCTCATCCTCTTTTACTATGCCGGTTTTCATATTTAACTCATACACACATCAGCACAAAATACACGCACACACACATACAACTACATATACACTAACGTCACACACATACAAACCCGCATGCAATCGCATTACACGTACATGCAGTATGTCACGCAGTTGTTTCACCCGTTAAAGACGATGACATCGGGTAGCTGCTCCATAATGTACATTGCTCCTGCTCTTATTATGATTAGAGCGGAAAATGAAAAACACAAGGCTCATTGACTCTTGTTTAATTTAGTGCAGGCAGACATGATTTTCGTAATACAGCTAGCTTCAAATCCCTTTGCCCCATCCATAGCTTCACATGTTCAATTGTGTCTTCCCTTGTCATCTTCAAGTCGGGTTGTGAGGTAAATTTTCCATCATCCAACAATGACCGAATACTCACACAGCAATATAAAGACAGCCATCCATTTCCTTCAAGTAGTTGACGAAATACAGTTACAACTTCTAATCTCTAAGCGTTCTAATCTCTTATTCCAACCGCTCACATCTCTCGTCTATCTCTCAGTGCCTGCTGCTCCTCCTGTTCCCTTTAAACCAATCATCAGGAGGACGATCATGCAGAAAAGCACACTCAGTGCCAATGAAGGGAAAATAATAGCAAGATTTTCTCCCGTAGCAAGAAAAAGAAGAAGAAGCCGAACTCATGGAAATCTGTAAAAGTCAAAAATAAACCAAAAATCAGCTTCTCATGAGGGGAGATGAGCTAGGACTATAGACTCACAGTACATCTGGCTTACTATCACTTACACCCTCGTGAGTGAGCATTAACCCTGTAATAGTGTCTATGCGCGTGTTTAGTTCAATGCTCAGAATACATTTCCCTCTGCGTCCTCATACACACAGACACACATATGCCCCGGGTACTCTAGCCCGCATCCTATACTACAGCCAACCCACAGTTATTTTTAACTCAACGTCCCCATCATGTCGAGTCATTTGCAAAAGAACATGGAACTCTTGTATTTACATTGGATCAAGACGGGACTGTACGAGATGAATGTATGCTCGTCGGGATGTAAGTGTACTCGGACAGACAGGAAGACAGAAACCAGTACTGCTCACTCCAGCTGCTTCTCACTTCACAATACATTGGCCACCGCAATCTCTACTGGCCCTTAACCATGCTTTACAATATCTCCACTTAATTCTCAACCCATCCCGTTACCAAGGTGACAGTCATGATGCGCACAGCCCTGTACTACTGGGATATTTCAGACGCACGGAACTAAAAGCATCATGATATGACAAACAAAAAGATCATGTCCAGTCACAATTTTATTCATTAAATCAGTTCAGTATTACTCAATATATCTTTCAATATATATTATGTGGATATATATATTTATATAGCGACGGCTAAGATCTCATGGCCGGGACAACAGACAAGATTTACTTCTGATTTCGCAAAAAAGAAGAAGAGAGTGAACAGAAATGTAGTAGTGTAAGATGTCTCATTCATCCATTCTATAGAAAAATGATACGGAGTATTCGTTCAGTAGGTGAACAAACGACCGCCCAATATTTTTATTAGGTAACTCTGCTCCAGTACAAGATACAACTATGTACGTGACAAAAACAGATTCTCTCTTTTCTTCAAACAAGAGATTTTTAATAAGGTCGTACCTAGTTCCAAGAGTTACAAAGGGCAGAAAAGTATAAGTATATTTGACGATCGTGTGAACGCTGCTGCAAACAATTAAAGAAGAATACCAGTTGAAGATTTATACTCAAACGTGTGTGTATTTTTTTAAACTCTCATCATCTTCCTGCTCTTTCCAATCCTTCCTGTAGTATTTCCTCCACTTCCTATCATTGCGGAGTCGCGCTGGCTTCAGCAGTAGTCGCGGCAGCAGCAGCTGCGGGAGCCTCTCCTGCCGCAGCTGAGGCAGCAGAAGCGTTCTCTGCTGTTTTCGCCACTTCATCCTTGCTTGGCTCATCAAAGTTAGACACCAAGTCCGGAACTTCCTCATCATCACTGTCGTCCGCATCCCCATCCTCAGCAGGGTCTGTCTTCAATCCTCCTACGCTTCCCATCTGCTGAAATCGTTGTCCTCCAGTGTAAGCTAGACGCTTCACATGCTCAAGGCTTTCCGGTCCCATCTGGCTCAGAATGGTTGGAAGCATGTCAGCCACCTCTGTAATAGCACCAAATCAATTTAATTCACAAAATCTTATGACACAAAGGAAGGAAAATTCATGCACAAAACACTCTTCAAAAACGATTTCAACACTCCTACAGCCACAACATATAATTAAATCTCACGCCACTCATACCTTTAGTTTCTCCGTGTCCAGTTACAGCAAACACATTGGAACTCAAAGACGCCTGAACTTTCGGATTGTTAAAATGAATAACCGTTCCATCGTCCTTTATCATATTTACCTGCGGATCAAAGAGAACAGTCAGTCAGTTACGTATCCAAAGAAACAACTCACTTTTTCAATTCAATACCTCTTCAATTCCAGGAATCGTGCTAACGGATAACTTTTTAAGAGTTGATTGCAATTTCTTATCATCGGTGGTGGCACTCCTGTGAACAACCTTCTTCTTCCTGCGGGCAGTTCCTTTGCCTCCAATTCTCACTTGAGCCTGTATACGCTGAATCTTCTCTGCGTCCATTTTTAGTCTGAAATCCAAAATAATCACTCACAATAACCATCCAGCTACTGGCATTTTTCATCACAAATACAAACATTCTACATTAGTGCATCATCTTTAACACAGACTATTGCATCATGTTCCACCTACAACAGTCACAAAATCTCTCAGCAAACCATTACACTCTCCACAACAAAAAAATTCATCTGATCCTCCAACCAACGAGCGCCGCCACAAGACTTAAATGTACCTAATTAAAAACCGACTGATTCCCTCCTCACATTTAACAATTTCCTACAAGTATGAAAGCCATAAAAGTATTAACAATTTCAGTAACTTTCCAATACAGTGGAGATTAGCCCAGAATTTTTCTCTGCTCAAACAATATATTACAATCCCAACAACTCCCGGCCCCGCTGAATTACTATTCAGCACGAGTCCCACGTTGAGTAGCACTGTGCATGAGCAATGC
>JAQIWI010001888.1:0-14314 GCA_034698825.1 Deuterosminthurus bicinctus
GAGCAAAGCAGAGGGGTCAGGTGACAGCCCATAAACTTGCTGTGCACCATGATGGATACAAGCCATTTGCTTGTGCATTGTGTAACTACACTGCCACTACAAAGGCGTATTTGAGAGCACACGAACTTACGCATTCCGAGGAGAAACCCATCAAATGTGATTTCAGTGACTGTACATTCTCTTGCAAATCCAAGTCAGCCCTTAACCAGCATGTCCTTCAATGTCACAAAGAGAAGACATTTAAATGCAATTTCGAGGGCTGTTTGACCACTGCAGCTAGCCTAAGAAGTTTGAAAAGGCACGAGAAATATGTGCACTTAGAAAAACTTTACAAGTGTCCAAGCTACGATTTTCGAGCACCATACTTATGTAAGCTGAAGAAACATCAGGTACGGCACAGTAGTGTCAGGAAGCGAATTCCTTGTCCGATTAAAGGTTGCAACGTTCGGTCAATGAATCAACTATCTTTGAAGCGTCATGTGCGAGCACACGCCGCAAATCTCGCTTGTCAGGTGAAAGGATGCAGCTTCGTCGGACGCTCGAGTTCCAGCTTGAAACGTCATATGCGAATTCATGATTCTACTGGTCGGCCATTCCATTGTCCTTTATGCCCCAAAAGGTTTTCTAAGAACGCTCATCGTTCCCAGCATCTGAGGACTCACACAGAAGAAAAGCCGGTTAAATGTCCTACTTGCAATTACGCGTCAAAAATTAAGTGGAATGTTATGAGACATGTGCGCACATTCCACTCAAATACTTTCCCTGGCTTTGGTTTGGATGATAAATCTACTTGTGATCACTGTCATGTGAATTTTGGATGTGCCATCGGCCTGGCCATGCACAAACTTAAGTTGAAGACGGCTGTTGTGGTGCTCACAAGGCTGCAGTTCAAATAACATTTGTAATTAATGGCAAAAACAAATGAGTGCTAGATAAGAAATTGACTTGTAAGCACAGCTGGACAAATCAAATTTCATTACTCAAATCAATTGTCATGATTATCGTTATATTTGTGTAAGAAATTATTGTAAGTTATAAAGATATGTAATGTAATTAATTTTATTACTTACATTGTAAATAAATGCTGTGTAGTATATAGTATTTCACAACAGCTAAAGTGAACATGCGGGTGCAAAGAATAAATACATGTACTTATTGGCTACTTATACCAATAATAAGTAGAATAAGTTCCTGTTAACACATGCGCAGTTACTGTTGAAGGTAAAACCACTCTAAAATTCTGCCTCAGGTCAATATTTTGTAGCTGGCCGGCATTGCTCTTGATCTGATTGTCTAACATTTTAACTGCAGATACAAGGAACTTTCACGGTTAATTGGAACTACAAGCTAAAGAAAACTGATTTTTTAAAATTGTGAATTAAAGAGACAAGAGGAATACAATCTGATTGAGTATTTCATCCCAAGTGTTGATGGGAAGACTGAGAGAAAACTCCGAGTCTGCCAGGGAAAATACCAACGGCCTCATAGCTCTTGCCCTCTTCATCAATTCAACCCTCTGTGATCTAGTCAGCCCTTGAAAATACGGCGCGTGGTGTTGGCACAAGCTTCCCAAGATACCCTCGGATGCTCGAATCACTTGAAGCATATCGTAGCTTTGCCAAAATATCAGCAGCAGCAGAGTGAGTCCAACGTATGGAAACATTACGTAGAAGATGAAGGGAAGTTCTGTGTAGCGGATAGTGACAAAAGTCGTAATGATGACTCCAAGTGAAAGTGCAAATAGCCATGGTGGAAAGTAGAAGCGAATCCAAACTTGAGCAATTCTGTTGAACAGTTCCAATCGCACATACATCTGCTCAACTCCCCTTCGTGATCTTGTAGAGTGTACCTTCAGGCGTCTAACAAATCAAAATCATGTAAATATTTACATACTTTTCTTTGAAACAAAGTTTACTTTACCGAAGCTGCTGCAAGTAGATGTCAAGAGCACCGTTTGCCATGTACAAGAAATTTGCGCTAAATGTAGCTACCAGCATGAAAGGCTGAAGTAGGAACCATTCCAATGGGGCAAACATGATTTGCCACGCCCAATTCGGAAGAATACCTCCGGGTAACAATCCGAATGTCTCCGCCTGGGTAAACATGAGAATGGGCAAGTCCCCTATAACAATACATAGAATTGCGGCCCCAAGTGCAACCCCTTGACCAACCAAAGAACTTAATATGGTTTTGATACATGCTGAATTGCTGTTAAGTGGATGAAACTTTGAATTGGGGTCAACAATTGGCAGAGAAGTTGAGATGTGAGACCAGCTATCGAGCAAATCCATGGTTTCCTTGGGCTTCATTACATTTCCCAGGCTGAGTAATACAGCCCCATCATAAACTAGCACAACAGAGAGACACATGAAAGACTCCATGCGAAGCGTCTCGTACAAAAGCACTTGAAGCATCGCCCAGCTTTTCTGTAAGCATAGTGCTAGACAAAAGACTATGGTGGCGTGGTGCCAAATCTGGGCCCTTCGACTTAACGGGACGTAGTCGCCATTCCTTGTACGTGTAAATCCAATAATGTGGAACCTTTCGCAGCAATCAAGAGTGATTTCGAAACATTTTTTGCCAAACGACAAATATTTTGATCGACTGAAACAAATAAGTGCTGAGCCTTTCGACTGACTTTCCCCTTTCTTGCTACCAATTTGATGCCTTGGGATGCCCCGCTGAGTTCCTTTTTTCCGGCAAGAAAACTTCTTGGCCATGGTTGCACCTGAGGATGGAAGTTGCTGCTCGACTTAGGCCTACGTTTCTTCCACGACGACTGAAATATATAAACCCAGGGTATTCTCTCCTTTAGTTATTAGGAGAGGTGTTAAGTGGAAATCATTAAAAGTTTCTCAACTCAGTACCCATTTTACATTGAAATTAAAATTTCCCTAATTTTACGCCTTGAAAGATCATTATCCCCTTGTTTCAACATTTAGCATTTATTTATTTCACCATTTGAAAGAAATTTAATTTGAATAGTTGACCCAATATTTCAGCATTTAAATAATCAATGCTGGAGCCCACTTATGTGGCACTTTGCCGAGATATTCATTTTGCAAGATTCATTTCGCAAGATTCATTAATTTTAATTATTCTGCATATTTTCCCTTGAGCAGTTGCTACAACTTTGAAGACTGTGGACACTCCTTCGACACTACAATCGTTGATGATAATTTTATCAATGGTTTTAGAATGATGTTGTATTTAAAATCTTTAGAGAAATTTTTACATCTTAGAGATGCTAGATAAGAAGGAGGTTGTTTGCGCCTAGTTAAGATTAAGATATTTATATTAGGTCGAAAAGGGTAATTTTACGAAACGTTTGGTAAACAGATGAAAATTCCATTTAAGTTAACGTGACCTATATGTTTGGATGAACTTTGATCGATGACGTTAAAATCAAGTTCTGAAAAAACATCTTTGGTTGCCATTTGTTACATGCCATCAGTACACTTGAGGCACAGCCATATTAATGTGAAGAATAAACCGGATAACAATATATATATTTAGTTATATGACTTTAAATCCTGATAACTCTCATAAAACACTGCGACGTATTATAACATGAATATCAAAATGTTCCTTATGTTCCAGCCTCAGACCTCCAACTGTTTAAATAATTTCCTTTCCTCGTAATTATGACAGTAATTAGCAATTTCCTAATTTCGTGACTTTTGAACGTCTCTACTTATAATATGAATCTTGAACGTCTCTATGCAACCGGACTAATTTATGCAACGTACGCTAATACGTAAAACTTATGACACGTTTACCGGGAATGAATGACTCAATATGACAAAGTACTATTGTTTAACGGTTTATTTAGCAAAACCACTTAATAATTTCATACACTAACCCTTTACTTAACTATTCCTTAGTACCCTGTACTTTCCATCTGAACTTGACTCCTGAGTCCATTTCTGCTCACTGGACAGACTATTTCCTTGAGACTGCTCGATACCTGACTGAGTTTCTGACTGACTTTAGAACCCTGACAGTGGGCCCTTTTATACTCCTCTGGGATTGACGTCACTGGACAAAATTAACTCACATAACGGTAAATTTAAATATTATAAATAGTCTGTTCGTAGGTGTTACGGGATTAACCCACTTACAGGACCAAAAAGGATTATCACTTTAAATAATATAGGAATTACATACATTATTGTAGCAAGACAAAGACTTAAAGTTTAACATACGTAATACATACATGAATTAGACCATTACTCTCACATTAATATTCTGCCTGAAGTCTGCAACATTCTCTTAAAAAGCTTTGCGCTTTATTTTCTTGGCTTCAACATTTTTTATGAACTCCGAATATGACATTATTCTGGAACTGCAAGCTACAAAATATGAATTTTGGTACGCTGAATTATTTTTAGATCCACTGAGCAGGTTTCCAGCCCTCTTCACCGCCATATTCAGGAGGCAGTTGGTTTTTTGGAAGCTTTCGCAACAATGCCGGCTTCCATTTGTCACTTCGTGTCCCATAAATCTCGAACTTTTCAGTAATGGTACCCAAGAACGGCTTTGCAACATTTGTGAACGTCTCTGCTGCGAAGCTTTCTAGTAAGAATGATAAACAATTCATTGAATTTGTCTTGATCTGTCTGACCCCAGAAGGTTTCACGAGAAGCAATGGGTTACATAATGAGTTGAAAAGCCAGATGGACACTTACTATTAATATCAAAAGCATACTGAATGGCATCATTCAGCCGGGAAATGGAGGTGAAGACTTCCAGAGACAATTTCAAGGCTAAGAACCCAAACAAAAAATTCAAATTTCAAAATTTGTGCACAAAGATGCGACAAGTTGCTACTACCGCGGGTGCTGGCATAATTTGCCAATGCGAAATCGTCCCAGTCGATAATGAGAACGATCCCAGCGTTGTTATTAGCGGAACCTTCGGTCTGAGCTCGTCGAAAGAATTGCTCAAAGTGCCTCACGAAATCGTCTGCTTCATTGTCACCTAAGTGAGCGAGCTCTCGATAGTTCCATTTCCCGTATTGAAGTACTATAACTAACATGAAAACATAAATTCCAAATGTTTGTCAGAATAAACTGTTGACTTTATAATCGATGTCAAATTCAAAACAAAATATTTGAGTTCTTAATGCACTCACAAAAACCAAGTTTAAGAAAACTTACTTGGCAAGCCATCGTAGTCGTATCCGGACTTATAGTAGGGCGCCATCTTGGAAATCTTTTCCGGTGATTGCCAAGTCTTCCATTCGTTCCATTCACGCAAAAATAAAGGCGGGGCTGGAGTAGTTGCACCAGGAAGTACATCCGCAGGATCAATAATCTATATACAAGCAAATAAAAATGTAATACTCCATTTTTAAAAAATCGATTTGTCAGTCACGCACCTTCTCGTCAGAGCCAACTTCTGCAGTAATAATTCCACAGGAGACAAAGCTCACGCCAGCAGCGAAGAAAATAATTCGCTTACAGTCCATGGCTTTTTGTTCTTGTGAACCAACGGAAGTGAACTCGAACAAACTGACTTTTGAATTAATGACAGTTTGAAAACATGTTGCAGGTTTTCTTAAATATATAGTACTATCAGTCCATCAATCTCTATCACGTAACCCAAAAGGCATTATACAAAATAATGTTCAAAATTTCCAGGCAATTACAATTCCAGTTTAAAGTTTCTTCTCACAAATAACGATTGTCCAACAGAACAGGCTGAAGCGGAAATCCCATGCCAATCATTCCACATATCTTTTGTCCAGGAGAACTAAATCTGGTGCTTCTTATCGTTCATGTATTTAGAAATCCACGTGAGTTTAATAAATACTACGTAATTATTTACCTCCGAGCAGGCTTCAGTTTGCGAATTTAATGGCTAGTGATTGTAAAAACTAGCATGTATTGCAAATATTCACAGAACATTTGTGCTGAAAAACCTAGAAAATTAGCCTCAGATAAATGTGACTGATAATTAGCCATCGTGGGAACTATTAATTACTTTCTGGATCTGACTTCATTGCATAATGAACGTGATGCAACTTGAGCACCTTATCATGTAAGACTTTACGATACTCCACGTGACCCAACAAGAAGTGCAATAAATATCATTTCTTGATGTTGGAGTTTCAAGTAGGAGAACACAAAATCTGTCTGTCCTCGAGGAGACAACTAATCCCGTGGCATAATGCACAGTGAAATATGCATACAGTGAGCATAATGTAGCTATTACAAAATAAATACTGGGTTTAAGGCCGACTGTTTCATAACACACAAGCGCACTTTTATTTAGCCGGTAAAGGGGGCGGACACAGAATTTATAATACAGTGGACACAAGAGGCTAAAATTAGGAACTACTGATTTTTACAAACCGCTCCTTCATACCATTTTCAGCACAACTTTCCTATTCCCACAAGAGATAATAAATTGAGCCCTTCATTCATTTCTTAAAATAATTACTGTGGGTTAGCTGTGGCGCCGAATTGGAGTAAAATGCATCCAAATTCGAAGAGTCCGTGGGGCACATTAATTTAGGGCAGATACGTAGGTTGCAGCCGATGTACTTCGAGGCCATATTATAAGCCACTACAACTTCAGGCAAAATAACAGATATTCTGGGTAGTTTTGTTTCCACACTTGAGTGTTTCTACTGGAAAAACTAACTGTGCGAGCTGGAGCCAGCTTCTAAGTCCTTGTAGTTTACTTCCGTCCGAGGTCACAGTGTTTGATTACAGTTCAATTAAGAATTATTAAGCATAACAATGATATTCAAAGAAACAAAATATCATCGCTGCAAATTTTGTGATTTTAAATCTACTGATTTTGCCAACCTTCAAGGCCATATCCAAACTCATACGCGAGAAAGGCCCTTTTTCTGTGATCAGTGTAAAGGTGAATTTTCAAGTAAACACTCGCTAAAAGAGCATAAACTGCGTGTACATCAAGGAGTAAAAAAGGATTGCGATAAAAAGTACAAGTGCTCCCTCTGTTCGTATGCGACGTATAACTCAAACGCGATCGAAGCACATACTCAGCTACACCATGAAGATCTTAGCTTCCCATGCCCGCACCCAGACTGTCAGTATACAGGAAAGTCATCTCACTATCTTAAGAAGCACTTTGCCCGCATGCATAAGAAAAAGAAGCGCAAATTTGTGTGCCAATTCCCAAATTGTTATTTCCGAGCAAAAACCATGGTGGACATCAGAGCCCATTCAGCAAGCCACAGTGAGAACCGACCTTTTATTTGTGATTTTGAGGGGTGCAGCTATCGAGCGAAGTTCAAAGATGCGCTAAGAGTTCATAAAGTTGGAGTGCACCATGGTGGACACAAGCCGTTTGCTTGCTCTGTGTGTAATCATTGCTGCAGCTCCAAGTTTTTGTTGACAGCGCATGAACTAATACACGCCGAGAAGTCATTCAAGTGCAGTTTCAGCGGATGTGCATTTTCTTGTAAATTGAAGAGTTATCTCAGCAAACATGTTCGTAATTTCCATGCAGAATAAATATTCAAATGTGACTTCGCGGGCTGTTCCTCAGCTGCGGCTAGTCAGTCTGTATTAAGAGATCATAAGAAAAAAGCGCATGGCGTGAAAATCCACAAGTGTCCATCTTGTGATGATCGGACATCAAATCAACGGACACTGCGGCAACACATTGATAAACACGGAGCCCAACGGATAATTCCATGCCCAATCAAAGGCTGTACTTTTCTGACGACAAATCGGCACAATTTGTACCGTCACATGAGGTACCACAAAAGTCGTCCAGTAGAAGGATGTAGCCACGTGAGCCACTCAAGTTCCAGTTGGAAAAATCATATGCAGTTTCATGACCCCACTGGGAGGCCTTTTCATTGTTCTATCTGCCCGCAATATTTTACGACGAACGACCAGCTTTCTCTTCACCTTCAAAGGCATACACAAGAAAAACCATTCAAATGTCCACAGTGCAATTATGCAGCATTAAAGAAGCAGATGATTACGAAACATGCGTGCAATTCACCCAACCGTACCTTTTACGTTTGATGAGGAATCCATTTGCGATCACTGCAGTATAGATTTTGGTTCTATTGTCGGCCTGGCGCTACACAAAATCAAGCTGAAGACGGCTGTCGTGGTCCTTACAAGATTACAGCTAACTAAAATTTGACACACAAATAATTGTACTACTAAGAGTTCATTTAACATTAGAAAAAATTTAATTAAAATTATCTTGAAATCTTTTGGATGCATGTTGATTGATTAAAATAAATTCAAGTTCTGTAAATAATCTTTAGTTGTCATTTATTACATGCCGTTGAATACATATGAGGGAAAGCCATTCTAATATTATGCCTGAAGTCAATATTATCTCACGGTCCAACTTTGAGCGTCCATAACTTCCGAGTTCATCGAAGTTCGGCAAAACGGTGAAAAACCCCCTCAATCAATTTACTTTTAATTTGTACACAAGAATTTTCAGCTCGATCAGACGGTAAATGCAGGATACATACGGTCCTCAAAACGCGTTTTAAGTTCTTCGACCAAAAGTGCAACCACTCGTGCTTCTCACACAGGGGGCGCACGGGAGCTTTTTTGAGTCCAATGTTATTTCAATGTTGGTTTATTCTCTTGTAGATTAAACAAAATCATCGATCAGCATGCCCTCAATCATCATCACGCACAAAGAAAATTCAAATGTGTCTTCCCTTTGTGTTACCCAGATTTTTGCTCATATGAATAATGGATGATCCCAAAGCTCAATGGGAACTGAACCGCCAAACAAACTGGCTGACTGAGTTGCCGCCAGAAATTCAACAGTACAAGCACAAAGAAACAGCAAAACACAATGAAATTCACTTAAGTGCATTAGCTCGTTCCAAGTTTAAATCTGTGCAGAGCCATTCATTTCCCTCACAATTGTCCAAGTAAGTTCTCCTTGTCGTTAAATCTTCATTATCATTCATTGTTGTTAAATTCTGTAAGTTGAGCTAGAAATCTTTCTCACATCCGCATTAATTCCAACTTCCAGCAGACTCAGCAACGAAATTCCCTCGAAATTCTCTCTGACGATTTCTAATGGACGCCGAACCAAATCGCCATTCAACATCATCTAGAAATCCTCATCATGAAGACATGACGATGGACGAAATCTTTTTGACTGTTCCTACCCGGACTGCGATTACAAAAGTCTGTGGATGGGGAATGTGCGCTGTCATGAAAGGGGTCATAATCCTGCAAAACAGTGGGACATTCCCTGCCAAGTGTGCCCCCAAACCTTTAGATCTCTCGTCAGTTTTTTCCATCACATGTCCAGCCAACATTCCAACGAACTCTTTTGTCCCTGGTGCCTTTTTCTCGGCGAAGATTTGAATGACTTCAAGCCCCACATCCTTGCTCACAGTGGGACTCAACCTGTCTCTACCATTCCTTCCACTAGTAGAAATGTCAACAGTTTCAAAGCTCCAGTTGTAAAGTCTAGTCGTGCACAAACTACGACAGGGGCAAGGAAATTCTGCTGTGGCATCTGCTTCAAAAGTTACAACCATGGGTCGAGCCTCTATCAGCACAAGAAGCTGATCCATTGCAGTTCCAATCCGCTTGCAAATTCTGAACAGGAACTGGCCAGTACTCTCGACGACACTCAAGAATCGCATGAAGATTCGGAATTTGGTGAGCCCACAACAGCTGCTGATGTGACTTCAGTGATTCTTTCCGTTGGAGAGATCCAGAGTGAAGGGACGGCAGATCTTTTGATTGAAAAAGAGAACATAGAAGGGGAGGTATTGTTCAGCTGTACCATCTGTAGTCACAAGTCGAAGATAAGACGAAATGTGAAGGCTCACTTGCTGGTCCATACGGACCGCAGGCGCTTTGGCTGTCCCATGGAAGACTGCAAGTATCGGGGCACATCGTTGCATTACTTGAAGACTCATTTGCTGGTCCATACGGACTACAGGCCCTTTGGCTGTCCCATGAAAGACTGCGAGTATCGGGGAAAATTGTTGCAACATTTGAAGCAACATATCAGATTCGCTCACCCTGTCAATTTGCCTGCACAGAAAAAAGCCAAGATTGCGGAAGAAAAATTGAGGCAAGTTTTAAATTTGATGTCCTGGTTTCAATTCTATTTGTTTGTTTTTTTTATTTTTGAAATGTTTTCGTAGGTCGGGTATGGAATGCGACAACCAGACTGAAGTTGATGTCAACTGCAGCAACTTTAGCATGGCGTATGCTTGTATGTTGTGCGAATTCATCGGGGATAGCGAACTGGCCGCCTTGGAGCATGCCGAAAATCACAAGACGTCATCTTTTTGAACGAATTTGTTGGAGGCGAATGGCGTTTTCAGTGACAAGACGACGAGTTCTATTTAGGATCCAATGGGGAAAGACTGATAAAGCCTTTTTTGTTTTTACCTATACTAATTTACTTGAGTTTAAATCAAATGTTTTTTTTTCACTTTAGGAACTTAATAAAACAGTTTTCAAAAAGTTCTAGTGTCCAACTAAGCATATCTAAGGTTGCTTTGAATATTAAAAATGTGGTATGACAACTAATTTAGTGTTTAGTGTAATGCATTCCACTTCAATTACAAGTGCTTGACTTTCAATCACTCGATCGATAGCTAAAAAATCGAAGCAGTTTCAAACCAACAATGCCCTCGTTCCATAATTGGTGCTGTTAATTTCAACTGAGAGGCAATTAGAGAAAGTTATCATGTACCCATTCTTTCATCTAATTTTATTTTCATCAAGCCATTAGGTAGCTCTGTTAGGTTGCAGAATAATTTAACGCATTTGAAATGAAGCCGCACAGCTAATATGTATGATGATTTATAACTCATCCTAGCCTGTATGGCAACGGTCTAATCAATAGTAGGATTGTCAACATATTATCTACAACACAAATGAATGCTGGACGGGGACGAATGCTTCACAATACACACGAGCACTAAGTGAGCAAGTAAAGAGAAAACATAAAAGTCCATGACCGGGTCTCCCAGCTTTCACACAGATTCCGACTGAGGTCTAGCAATTATTCCCTTGGTTTAATGCTTGAATACATTGACGTAAGTAAGCTCTCTGAGGGGGCAAAATGTTCCACAGCCATTATATACAAACGGGAAGGTCAATTTTTCAATTTTGGGTCATTTTTTCTCAGGGAAGGAGTGAGATTTTGAGGTCGGGGTTTCCAGGAATGAAATCTACGCAAAATTTCTCAGGGGGGGGGGGCCCGAAGAGGTCTCGGCTCTAGCTCTTACCGTTTGATCGCTAGAGGTCAACGAAGAAAACATTGGGTCACATACAGAACTTAACCTTTGAAAGATTTTGAAAAATTGAGGCTGCGGTTTTAAATTTTGGGTTCCCTCTTGAAGTCACCTTTTGAATGCATAGACGCGTTCTCTGAACTCTCAGCTTTCGAGCAATGTGCTCCACATGTCTCTGCGATTATTATTTTGGGAGATATAGGCGTTCAAAATCCAAAATAATGCCGATCTCCCATAAGATCCATGCTAAAACACAACTTTTTTTCGAGATTTAATTTCTAAGCCAATTGTTGACCGATTTTAATGGCGATTGGGTCAAAAAAATTCCCCAAGATTCTTGTTTCAGAATTGGTACTCAAAAGTGTCGTAGCATTAGAATTTCGGGAGTTATTCACAATTGTAAGTGTATACTTTAAGTTGGGCCACCTTGTATAATAACTGTTTACGGTGGGGATAAGGATTGTAGCCTAGAAGTATGGACGGTCATCCCCGTCAGGAGAATTTGAATAAACTCTTGAACTTGATACTTGCACACATTGGATAAGCATTTGATAGTTATTGCATATGATTAGGTGTAGCAGTAACAACAACGCCGAATGCGTTAATAGTAATCAATTCAGAATGGCTGTGATTGTGTTCTAAAATCGCACTAAAGACAATGATGTCAGTTGTGAAGCAAAGACTTGTGGCTATGTTCGTACCTCTAAATCCGATTGGGGAAGTCATAAGCGGCTCCATGACCCAACTGGCAGGCCTTTCCGTTGTCCTTTATGCCCTAAACACTTTTCAACTAACTTTCCGTTTATCAGTGCATGTCCGAAGTCACATTCAAATGTTCTGTCTGTGATTACGGAACCGTGAGTGAAGGTAAAATTACAATCCTTGTAACTTGCAGTCCATTAAATGTTTCCTGGATTTAAATATGATAAAGAAATAAAGAAGCAACTTGCGATTACTGTAATGTAAGCTACAACTGTGCTGTTGGCCTGGCGATGCACAGAAGGAAGCTGGAGATTTCCATTGTTGAGCTAGCTTACAAGATTGCAGTTAAAGTAAAGCATATCGATTGGGAACTTTTCAAGTACTGTACATTGAATGATTTAAAATTACTAATTAAACTATATATGCGTTTGAAATTAAACTACTGCGTAAAAGTTTACCATCATATGCCCATATATTGATTACTTTAGTACCACATTAGCTCACAAAAACCAACTACGAACACATTTATTTCATTTTCTACAGTATTTGCATCACAACATGTGCATCACAGATAGCTGCGCCTAGCTAGCGCGGTAAGAAGCGCTGTTTTAATTAAACGCCTATTCGATGTCAACTAGAATCTTTTACACGCATATTCTTGTTGGTGTCAATGGCAACGAAGTGCTAATAAGTACAGACAACAGCAACAAACACCTATAACTGAAGCTAGGTATTGCGCTCAGCTGAAACAATAGAGATGCTGTATATAGTAACAATTCTGTGTTATATTAACATGTCCACACAAACTCATCCCAAACAATCAACCATATGCAACAAGCATGTTCACAATATTTTTGAGGACGAAATCCACGAAATTTAAGGTGGACGCCCTTTCCATTGTGTGAAAGTTTCCAACTTTGACTCCAGTACGTGGGATTGACATGATCTGTCGCCTCAATAGGCCACGACGTTCTCCACGCATGTGTAGTAGAGCACATGTAGCTCCTTGTCCGAAAAGCTCTGCAATCATGAAGGCTTTCTCGTATATTACGGTGTAGATGAATATGGCATCAGTCAGGAGAACGTAGTACATGATGCCAAATACTGGATGTTCACCAAAATGCGCAACAGCCGCATAGCCGCTTAATATTGCCATCGAGATACTCGGGATTTTCCACGTGAATATTAGGTAGCTGTTGACATTGTTCAGCACAGCAGTGTAAAGTTGAAGGCAACGAAGGACCCTATAGGCATTTCTCATCATCTGTCTTCCACTGTAATGAACACAAAATATATTCATATGAAACATTGCTAAACGTTCATTAAGTTTGAGTTTCATGTAAATTGTTTACCTTTCCACCGTTTGCATCATTAGTTGGAGCTGGTTGCTTACAAGGTCAAACGAAATGACCTGCATCTGCCATATTGGTGTCGCTATAGCAACCATCATCATCATGAACCTTACTTCCTCCAGTAGACACAGTCCGAATGCAGCCCAAGTTTGAAGAAAAGAAGGGAGAGCGGTGTACAGAAGAAGCATCATCGATGGATCGTAGACAAACGATGCGCTTATGATCACTACTGTCAGCATGCCAATGTATGGTGAGCTTAGAGCGATCACGTCTTGCATAGAGTATTGCCTCATTCTTACTGTCCAATGCTTTTCCAGTGTGTCCCTTGGGTTAACGGGACCTGCGAAGAGTATGATTTCAATTAATCTGAGACCATTTGAAATTAATGTAATGCATAATAGAGACCTCCAGTATTTCCCAGTAGAGTGACGTTTATACAGGGTGAGGCAGGTTTCCTGTTACACGGTTTTGGCACCCCACACAAACCAAACGCCAAGCCCTAAGCCGCTGATTTTTTTTGTGCATTATGCTTAGCTAATGTAGGTTACCTTGCTGTAATATCATTGGCGCAGGGGCAGCAGTCATAAAACTGTAGTGGACGAAGCAACTCCCTGGTGGTTTGGAGAAATTTCAGTGGCGTGAAAAAAAAATTCTACCATTTTGAAATATTTTTTACTCAACAATGTTGGACTTATTTGGGACTTTGATGCTACAAAACGATTAATTATATCCTATAGTACTTGTAATAAATTCCGCTTTAGTTGGCCTCTTAGCATAAGGTAGCAGTAACAATGCAAATGACTGAACCTCGAACTTTGGCAAATCTCTGCCCATTATGGACAAAGTCATGTATATTCCTAAGATAGAAGCTGCTGAATTTCCCTAAATGGCATTTCCTATTTAATTAAGGAATGCGCTTTTAGACCATTTAAGTTTGGTTGCCTGAATCGGTCTAGAAAAGGAGTGGCGACTGAAAATTTTAAACCTGTATATGAGCGTTTCGCGGTTTTTGAGAGCAGAATGGTAC
>JAQIWI010001889.1:0-14312 GCA_034698825.1 Deuterosminthurus bicinctus
GTTGCATGTTGCATAAATGCATCATATATTATATAATTGCATTATTGTTACATCCGTTGAGCAGGTTTTCTGAGCTCGTCAGAATGAAGTTGCCAAAATGAAGCAATTTCATTTATTCCTACATCAAATCGTAGCGCATTTATTAGTTGCATAAGAGAAAAATTGACTTTGGATGGATCATACTCAGGGCACAAATGGACGAAAACAGAATAAAAATTCGAAAAATCCCAATGTTTGTAGCTGGGACGGGACGGCAATTAAAATTTCTCACATTCTGCCCGACACATTAAAAAATATAGATATAAAAACTAGGAAATTAGGCTATCCTCAGGACGACAAATGAGATGATTAAAAAACGGCTAAATAGTTTATGAAATTTGGACAAGGTCACAGCCGAGTTGCAAAGGTCGCCTTGACAAAAAAAGCCGTAAATTTTCTTGCTATGTTTTGGAATTATTGCACAGCGCTCTTCACCATCCATAGGGGGAGGAAGACCATGCATTCTCTTTGTGTGGCTGTTCCGAATTCTGTAGAAAATTCATTCAAGAGGTTTTAAGTTAGAATTCAATAACAGTGGCGCAACAAGGGCGTAAGAGCGTAAGACATGTCTTACGCATGAAAATGGCCGCGTAAGACAACAATACAATTGTCTTACGCACAAATTTGGGAAAAATATATAAAAATAAGACTAATAATTAGATTTGCTGAGCCAGTGAGCAGTCAAATGACAGCGTATTCAAAATTCCTACTTCTGATTACTTAAATCTTTGCAATCTGAGGAATTTCATTTACATATGCGTTACATTTGGACTGATATAGTCGTCACCAATTATACCGTGCGTTTGTATACTAACCCGAAGTCAGCTGTGCTCTTTGTCCATTTATACATTCTACTAACGGCATGTTGCACATGCTATCCATACTCTCGAGAAGTTGACACAGCTGCCCAGTACAGGGACAGATAGTTGGAGGACCGCACGAGTTGACCTTTCAAGATCTGACCCAGCGCATTTGACAGACTCAAGTAGCAGCGTCATCTCTGTGGAATTTAAGTCAGCTGCACCAGCCTCTCGGATATCAGCCCGTTGGCCCGGCAGTTTCATCAAGATGTTTCTCTAAAAATTACGATGTCCAGTTTTCTCCATTACCTGACATTTAACTTGAATTGTGTCTTTCGCTTTTAAAATTCATAAACTTGAACCATTTTAACGAAAAAAACTGACTAGGAACAAGGTGTGGTACAACGACGCTCCTTCGTCTCCAAATCCATGTTAAGTGCCACTACAGTTACCGTCTTGGAGACGGCCCCTCACCTGCAGAAGCTTTCAGTATCAAAGGCTATTGGCAAGTAAATGAGGATGAGGCCGACTATATGACTGTGACTTTGAACAGAGTTTAAGACTTGCCATTGTTCTTCTATAGGCGTTTTTCCGTGGCAAGCTATTGTGAGAGCTCTTGGCAAAAACAACTTAAATTTTACTACGTCGGGCTATGAATTGTGTGACACTCCGTGCCGCACTTTACTGTCTATTTCCTAATGCTTATGATTATTATTATAATTCTTGTCCAGTAGTGTAATATTATGCTAAAAAGCGTCAACTTTGTGGTTCTCAATCTTCTCGGTCATCGATCCTGATTAGCAATGTAATGCTAATCAGGTAGTAATGACTGATGATCCGAGGTTTCCTCTGTGGAATTGTGAGAGGTTGCTCTTTAGTTGGAGAGTAGCCCTCACGTCGTCAACATCTTATTAATAAAGGGCGTTATCATTCGTGAAATACACTTTGTCTCACATTACTCTCCAACATCTCTCGTCATACCCCTCTCATTAAGCTAAGCGAGTTAGGACATTACGTTGACCCGGCATCGTGGTTCACACCGCGTGCCATAATTGTCTATCCATATCGAAGCTTCCCCAAAGCAGCAGTCAACAGAGTGAGTTTTATTTCATGTGGCATTCACAATAGGCTTTTCTTTTGTAGGCATGCTCTACTAACCTCAATCCTGACATTTATTTTTAATTTGATAGCTCCTGACTTTCTGAATTTAAACGGACTCAACAACGAGTCTGACAATATTTGACACAAATGTTTTAAGGTTATCTACAGATATAACAAGCATAATCGACGTTGGACATCCAATGTAATCCATTAGACCCATGTTAACCATCAGTGTGTAGGGACACCTGCGAGATTTTTGATGTTGTATTTTTAACAAGTAGGTGGACTGTTGTACCAGATGGTCCCATCATAAAACTTGTAAAGGCCGAGTTTGCGTTTGTCAATTACCAGCCTATCAACAGGCATGGTTTGTACGTCATCAGGGTACAGTAGTCCAACTTACTATAATAGTAGCCATAAAAACAATAAGCACCCCAGAGAATGCAACAGCTTGCAGCAGCATGGCAATCTTTTCTGTAAATGACAGCTAGGAAACTGCCATTTATTGCTCAGTAGCTTCCATTTATGTACAGGCAAGCATCTTAAGGGGTAGCAGATTAGCATCCTAAGTAAGCGTTTGTCTATTCACCCAAGGCATCTCTCAAGCAGCCCTCATCCTTTCAAGTGTATGCCTTTTTATTGGTACGAGAGGTCCCCTGAAGCCTGAATTTTAAAGGCCTGGTGCCTTGATTTACTGTAGTGGTCTTAAATTTAATGACCTCAAAGCTGACCTTTACGACTTTAAGGCCTAACTAAATGACCTTAAGGATCAATTTAACGCCCTTAAGGCTGCATTTAATGACCTACAGGGGCAACTTAACGGCCTCAAGGGTCAGCTTAGCGATCTTTAGGTGGAACTTAGTGATCTCCAGGTGGAACTTAACGATCTGAGGACTCAACTTCACGACCTTTACGGGTGAACTTAACGATCTTGAGGGTCACCTTAACGACTTTAAAGGTCTCCTTAAAGATCTCCAGGGTCATCATAACGACCTTAAAATACAACTTAACGACTTCAAGGGCCACCTTTACTACCTTAAGGTTCAACTTTAATTCTGCAACATTCTTCTGTCAGCAATTACTCATTATTACAAATCCACCATGAAATCATACTTTTGGGAAAATAAATTATGTTGGTGGAAATGTGTGCACTTAACCGTAGCTAATCTAATCAGTCCAGCCAGAGTTTCATAGCTCAATGGAAAGAACTCCAGAACAGAAAAAAACAATTTACAACCAAATCCGCCGGCCTTTAACAAGTCTTATGGGAAATTGCAAAGCATGATTATGAGATTAGTTGTCCTCGATAGAAACTCGTGGCTGATAGCGGCAGGATAAAAACAATTGATTATTGAAGGCCCAAAATTTTTTTGGTCCTTTGAGTGGTCATTAGAAACGCTGCCGCTTCAAATCACACATTTGTAGTTTGCTGCCCTCAAAGAATAAAAAACAAAAGCTGCAGTGAATAGAGTCAACCCATTATTTCTCGTTTCAACTTTCAAAGTGTAAAACCAACATCATGGCATCACCAATTTGGCTCGGTCTTTTCGTGCTTCTCTGTTTTAACTCTGGTAAAGCAGCAATTTTGTGGAATTTTATTGTTTTTTTAATGTTACAAATTTGTTACGTATTCATACGTTTTGTTACAACTAATCGAAAGAAAATCTTTGTTCCCGTTTGTGTTTTAGTTCTTGGGGAAACTTGCGGTGGGCTTTTGGAAGGAGAAACTGGACACTTTAGCTTTGGCATTGAGTCCAATCAAGAAAAAGCTGAAGTTTTAAGCTCGGCCTGCCTGTGGATAATTCAACTGCATTATGAAACTGATATTCGGTTCACTTTGAATGGTCTTAGTATGGATAATCATCTTCACTTGTATCCCGAACATCAACTGACATCTTGCAGCTTGCTTAACTATACAACGTTAGTGCATATTGGCTCAATTTCCAAGTATTCAGAGTATTTTAACCTGTTTTATATTAAAGGTTGACCTCGACGCAGGCAGGGTCTTCATTTGAGTATCCCGGCAAGACCCTCATTGTCGTCATGCCGAACTCTTCAGCTTCTGTTGCCTTCTCCTGGCATTTTGCTGGCAATGATGACAAGAACAACAGCGTGGCCACAATGAAGAATTCGGACTACATAATCAGCCCAAATGGTCTCCTTGAATGGGAACAACTAGAGACGGCAGAAAGAGTGACGTGGGGAATCGATCCTACTGCCAGTTTCTTCTTAAGATGGGATGTGGAAGTCGCAACACCATTCGACTCAACTGACAATTGTGCTTCCTTTTATTTTGGAATATTTCAGCTTACATCTCAAGGAGTTCTTAGTGAAGCTGTCAGGTAATTGAAATTAAATGTCTTTTTCCAAGTAAACAAGTAAAATATTTGAAAAATTATTATTTCGTAGTCTAACTTGCGGGCTGTCTTCGAAAGGTAAACTTGAAGGAATAAGTCGACGTGCTGTGGTTTTGATTAAGATAAATACCAATGTTGATGCCAATAAGGTTACTGTGTCTTGGGGACATCATGACCAAGCAGTAACAAAACCTCCGGTCACAGAGCCTCCCGTCACAGAGCCTCCCGTCACTGAGCCTACCGTTACAGAGCCTCCCGTCACAGAGCCTACCGTCACAGAGCCTCCTGTCACAGAGTCCCTACTAACAACGTCCCCAGGTAAGGTTTTTTCAAATGGAAACTTAACCGATTAGCGACTTATTTACCAACCAATTATAAGATTTTTACTTAAATAAGCAACTATTAATATTAATACAGTACCTACCGCAACTGGACTATTTGCTGCAACCGACGGAGGTCTCATTGCTCTGGACTTGCAAACCTTAGAGGCCACAGCTCTGTCAAGTCAAATCACGCATGCAGTTGCTGTAAATCCCAACATAAACAAGGTTTATTGGTCAGAAGGTGAATACAGTTCTAGAATTCTACGCTCTAACTTGGATGGAACTGCAAAAGAAATGATTATTCCTCCAACAGGTAATCAAGAGTTTCTATTATGGAAATTCTTATAAGCTTTTTAATGCAATCAACTATTTTTGTTTATTCGATATTAGGTGACAATATTTTCATGCTGGCCATCGAAAAGGCATCAGGAAATATATATTTTGCACTGGCTCTTTCTGACAAAATAACAGTTTGTAATGCTTTTGGCAAAAATTGTGCTACAGTTATATCAAATCCATCTGTTGTAAAAAGACCGGTCGGTATTGCCTTGGATTCTGAAAACGGGTAAGTACATGCTGAAGAGTTATATCACTAATTAATTAATTGATGCTTTTTATTAGTCTTTCCACCCTTCAAGTGAACTTAACTAGAAAATTTATTGCAGTGTTATGTACTGGGGCAACGGCTTAGGCCTGTCTACAAACTATCTTGTTCGTGCTAACCTTGATGGCAGCAACGCAACAATAATTTCAACTGGATTCAAAGGTCTTTGTGGTATCACACTAGACCATCCATCGAATGACGTCATTTACTGGGTAGATAGAACGGACCATACCATTGGAAGTATTGATGTCAATGGTGGGAACAAGCAAACACTTGTAGAATTCGAGTATAATCAATACCCTTGGGGAATTCAAATTGATGCTCAGAAGGTTTATTTTGGTGATGTTCGCAGTATCCAAAGCGTCGACAGAGATTCGGGTAAACAATTTACTACGCTTTTTAACTCCACCGGATTTGTTTACCATCTTGCATTTTACAATGTACCTATAAATCAATCTTGAACTGTTAAGTCAATTCTTCACTTTAAAACAATATGATTTGAACGACACATGTGAAATCACGAGTCTTTCCAACTGATATATAATTTTTTCTCCGAGTACTAGTCTCTTTGAGCAGTCAACGAGAACACACACGTACGGGTTCGAGCTCTCGGCTTAAAAGTAATCGGATTCATGTTACTTCAAGCATACTATACATCCCGACTTCGTCGACCGTGGAAGCCACGGACCTCAAGGGTTAACTTAACGTCCTTAAGGCTCAACGTAAGGGTCTTTAAGGTCAACTTAGCGATCTTCAGGTGGAACTTAGCTTTATGCTTCATAGTACTCACGTCAGGCTTCATAGTACTCACTTCAGGCTTCAGAGTTCTCATTCCAGGCTTCAGGGTTTTCAGTTCAAGCTTCAGAGTTTTCACTTCAGGGTATTAGTGACACCCCACGAAATTGAGGAACATTTAGTGTGCGCCAAATTTTACACCTAGCTTTCCCTTATCAAATGTTGGGAATGGGATGTTATATTTATGGCGATATACTTTAGCAAGAACTATTCAAAATTCAATCAGATGATAACAATTTCAGCGGCTTCAAACCATGGAGTACATAATTTCTATAGAATTGGTGTTATCATGGGAGCTTATTTGATGTCAGATGAAAATAAAAATAAGGGCAAAACAAATAATTTCAAGTGTTTACAATGCGATTAAGTTAATTACCTGATAATATATATTCAAGTGTTTCATTTGCAGCTCTGTTGAATAGCAAACGTGCATGTTTTCCCACGACCAATAGCAATTAATTAGTTCTCACAAAACTTTACGCTTGAAATCATCATCATGGCATCACCACCCTTATTGGTTATATTTTTTGTGTTATTCACTTTTAATTCTGGTAAGTGTGGCATCCCGAGATGCTTTGTTTACTATTTACTTATTACCATAGCTGGGAGCTATGACTATTCTAATGATAATGCTGTGGAGGGCGAATGCATCCCGCGCGGACATTTGCTGGCATTAGATTGGCAATCCTTTCGCATGTTGGAATTGAACTGCCTGGGGTGCCACTTTTGTTAGACCATAGACATTGAATCCACACTAGATTGCATCCTAATTTGCATCACAAGTTCATCTCTGTCATCCTTATAATCGCACTGATGATACTTTAGTATTGTGCGTGTAAACGCCGTTCTACTCAACTGCCAAGCGAGTACATACGTCACATAAGTGACCAAACAATTCAAGAAATTGGATCTAGTTTTCAAAGAGCAAAGAGTCTCCAAATTTTAAAATATGAATTGTACATGTCCTTGTCCAAGTTCTTGCAAATTCCTGTGGTGGACTTTTGGAAGGAGAGCGTGGTCACTTTAGTCTTCCTAACGGATCCAACCAAGACAAACCTGAAACCTCAAACTCTTTCTGCCTATGGATAATTCAACTCCATTACAAGGCCAATATTCGGTTGACATTGGATGATCTCACAGATGACTTGCACTTGAACGTTTATCCTGAAGGTCAGCTAACGTCTTGCAACGTCAGTGATTACACAAAGTAAGTGCAAACTATTCTAATGTGTTTGTATTCACAAGTTTAATTTGAATTATGTTTTTTTATTTTGACAAGGTTAAACTCGACGCATGTTGGATCTTCATTCGAGTTCCCCGGAAAGACACTCATTATCATTCTGCCGAACACTTCAGCCTCCATCGCATTCTCGTGGGAGTTTTTCGGTGACAATAGCAGCAACAGCTCGGTAATGATGACGAATTCGGACTATGTCGACAGTCCTAATGGTCTTTTAGAATGGAAACAACTTGAAACGGTAGAGAGAGTGACGTGGGCGATCAATACGAACAAAAATTTCCACATTAGATGGGATGTTGATGTAGCAACGTCCTGCAAGGCAACTCACAACTGCGCTTGCTTTTATTTTGCGATATTACAGCTTACATCCGAAGGAGTTCTTAGTGAGGCTGTGAGGTAATAATTGATATCAAATGAAATTTTCTTGGAGTACCAAGGATTTAAAAAATTTATGATTATAATGAAGAACTTGCCATCAGTCTTCGGAAGGTATACTTGAAGGGATTAGTGGACGTGCTGTGATCCTGATGAAGTTGAATGCTAAAGTTGAAGCCAATAAGATTTCTGTGTCGTGGGGACTCGATGATGTAACGGAGCCCCCGGGTGAGAATTTTCAATGTGAACTTGGATATTAAGAGACTTTTACACCGTAGATTCGTTTTACTAACAAAAAATATTGTTCCAATAGTAGTGCCTAGTGCAACTGTAATTTTGGCTGCAACTACAACAGGCCTCATTGCTCTAGACTTACAAACCCTAGCGGCCACAAACTTAACGAGTGAATCGACATATGCTGTAGCTGTGAATAACAAGCTACGCAAAGTTTACTGGTCTGAAGGTGATGGCAACTCGAGTATAATGCGCTCTAATCTTGATGGTTCCTCCAAAGAAACTATAGTCCAACAGACAGGTAACTTAAAATTAGTATTTGAGAAATTCTTAGAAGGTTTTAAAGTCCAGTCCATCTCGTATGTTTTTCTTTTCAAGTAAAGGCGACTACATTCACATGCTGGCCATCGATGAGGCATCTGGAAATATATATTTCGCTCTGTTTTTCTCTCACGAAATTACAGTTTGTAATGCATTCGGCAAAAATTGTGCTGCAGTAATTTCAAATTCAGCTTTAGTAAACAAACCGGCCGGTATTGCCTTGGATATGGAAAACGGGTTAGCGAATGTTCCAGATTTGTCACTCATTGATATGGACCAAGTTGTCCTAGCTTTCAAATGAACTAAACTATAAACTTTATTTCAGTGTCATGTACTGGGGCAATCAGGGGTTCAGGCCACATTTTATTGTGCGCGCAGACCTGGCCGACTGCAAGAACGCTACAATAATTTCACCTGGATTTAATTACCTTTATGGCATAACACTTCTACAACCTACAAATAACGTCCTTTACTGGGCAGATTATGGAGCAAATACCATCGGAAGTATTAATGTCAATGGCGAAAACTATCGAAAACTTGTCGAACTGGGAAATAACCCAAGACCTAGGGGAATTCAAGCCGATGGTCGTAAAGTTTACATAGGTAACTGGCTTGGAAAAAATATTCAAAGCTTTGACAGAGATTCGGGCGAATTGAGAACGATTTTTTACTCCGTGGGATATGTTAGACACCTTGCACTTTTCCATGGTCCAATGAAATAGGACTTTTGAACTTATTATTCAGTAATTGACTTGTAGCCTAGAAGACTTGAAAAATTGTTTCACATTCATGTATTTTCAACTTGGGGGTAACTGGCAGTTGTCAACTTGTGGTGTTTATCAAACACAACATCAATTGCGTTTATTGAGCAAAGGTAAAGGCGAGTGGAACGTTTTAGTTAATTCAATAAACATTTGTATTATTATCCCATGAGCTATCTTGATGGGAAATTAATTTTCAAAAAGGACTTAAAGTAATGTTTGTGGGCTACAACAAGAGTTCATTATGGTTTTGGTGTAATATATGTAAATCTGCAATATCCTAATGAAAAGTGCATTGCTACACCAGGCAGATTCATAGATTCTAAGGGGGAAACAATACGACATAGACCAATTGATTTGATCGACAGTACAGGGACTTTAGAAGTGGCGAATTCAGGGGTTGGCGTCAATAGAAGAAAGGTTCCAATTCCACATACGGCTGGACATGCTTAAAAGGGGCCTCCAAGAATGTGTACAAGAGGAAAAAACGACGAGAACTAAATCATTAGCTGTTCTCCTCTTTATATTTTGCAAAGGGAATGGACGAATGGCTTAAACTAACCTGTTTTGCCACTCTCTTCGTCTTCAAACCAAAATGAATGCGAACTACAATTGTCTACTTTTGTTTGGAGATTCAGCAGCATTTGTAAGGCGTACCACACTGAAACCATGGAAATGAATGGAGGTTCTTCAGGGAGCTTGTCCCATGCATGGTCAAAATCCAAGTCCACACACGATCAGTTCTTTGAGATCTGGAACGAAGATAAAGTACTATTCTATACGTACATGACGCTAGAAAATTAATCAACAGTTTTCATAATATCATGCATACTTTTAAGCTGGAGAATTATTCTGTTGAGCATGTTGGCGCAAATTTTCGCAAACTGAGAGTGGTATTCCGGTAAGGAAGCTGTCCATGTTCATCATCTTGAATTTTGTGATCAGCTTGGAGGCATTAAAGCCCCACAAGTTCTCGAAGGTCTTGATCGGTGTTTAGACAATGTAGTCCCAGATTATCAGTTTCTCCAAAAACTTGAACGCTCCGCCACTCCAAATGTGAGTAGGATCACGATGCCACGACGACCGTTCAAAATCGCACACATAATGTTTAAGTCGTATTTGAATGACATTCGGGAAACTATGAGCTAGATCTTCGATTTCAGCTTAGCCAACATGACCCGTAAAAGGGTGTATCAGCTTCGCCGTTTGACCTTCCACCGTAACACCTTCCGGGCAAATGACCTTTTATAAAAACACCGTCCGACATTGCACCTTTGGACGTTTGACCTCCCAAAATCACATTTTTACATACTGCCAAGATCTTAGAATGTGCTTGTCTACTAAAGGCATACAAGTCAACACAGTTTGCAATTCACCAAACATTCTAGCATGTATAAAAATTTTCAGTTAATTCTCAGATATGCTTGCAGTTGTTCGGTAAACCTACACAGGTTTCAATTGTCCAGTCCATACGACTTCTCGAGGACACTTCTAAATGTCCTAGAAGCTTCTTAACTATTTCTGTTTTTCCCAGGCAACTTGTCCAGCATGCTTCTAGTTGTACAGGCAACTTGTCCAGCATGCTTCTAGTTGTCCAGAAAACTTGTCTAGCAAAAGTGCCAAAGATTGCACTTATTCTCTTGTACTTTGCTATTTTAAGCTTCACTTTCGATAGCAGCGAGGACGAATTTTCTAAATCAAAATTTGTTTTGCTGAAGAAAATACCGTGAATTTTGACTGGTCCAGTGATGATTTGGAAGTTTGTATTCGGTGGAAAGTTGACCCAATTTCCACGGAGGAGCAAGGTTGATTTATTATGGTTAGTTTACCGCCACTATCGGAGCAAAAGAGGTTGATTTTGAGTTAATTGTGTCCAATTTGCTCACTGTGATAACCTTCATGTGAGCATCATCCGCGTAGCTCGTTACATGAATACTACTCCTGCTGTCGGTTGCACATCTAGGGAAGGCTCTACCCTTTGGAATTGTACCATTGATTATTGCAATTGTCTCCCCGAAAAAGTCTACAAGGCAGATTCAACAAGTATCCGACATTATACGACGATAATGGCTATCGGCGCGATCATCAACCTTACCGTAATATGAAATACCTCACAGACTCTGAATTTACTAATAGGACAACAAAATGTGCTATATTAGGAAAAAGATTTGGGAATATCACACTGTACTGTAGTTAAATAAGCATGAAACTTTGGACGTTACCGATAATTATCTAAAAACTTGTCAGTTATTCAGCAGCCACATTGTATTTCGTCTCGTAATTCAACCACTCAAAGTGGCCTACATAAAAAGCTGATTCATTGAAACTGCAGCTGTGTTTTGCATTTTGATACTCATCGATATTTATTAATTTAATTTAAAAACGAACTGTCAGCATGCTGGAGAAGTTTCCTGTACAACTGGAAGCATAACGGAGAAGTTCCCTGGACAACTGAAAGCATAACGGAGAAGTTCCCTGGACAACTACAAGCATGCTGGAGAAGTTTCCTGGACAACTGCAAGCATGCTGAACAAGTTTCCTGGACGACTGGAAGCATGCTGAATAAGTTACCTGGACAACTGGAAGCGTGCTGGATAAGTTCGCAGGGCAACTGCAAGCATGCTGGTAAATTTTCCTGAACAAGTGCAAGCATGCTGGTCAAGTTCACTGGACAACAGGTCGCAGTCTGGAGAAGCTACTTGGACCACTGGAAGCATGCTGTAATCGTTGTGTTGTGAACAGGAGCATGATGAAGAGCTCACATGGGCACTGGCAACTATTCTGCAGAATTCCACTGGACAGTTGTAGGCGTCTTGGATAGAGAATTCGCTTGGACAATTGGAACCCTGACGAAGAACACGCTTGGACAATTGGAAAAATACTGGAGAATTCGCTTCTGAAGGAAGTCATTGCTTGTATCCGCTTTTTGAATTTTAGCATGAAGGTGTTTTGCCGGAATTTCAGTTATCGAGGTGTTATGTCCAGAAGGTCCATTGTCAAAAGGTGTTTTGGCGGACGGTCAATTTTCGAGAAGGTGTTATGTCCAGAAGGTCATTTGACAGAAGGTATTTTGGCGAAAGGTTAATTTTTGAAAAGGTGTTTTGGAAACGGTTACCTGTCCGACGGTGTTCCGGAGAAGGTGTAACTTACTTGAGCCAACATGGCCACTTAAGTCAATCTTTGTCAGACTGGGAACAATAAAGTAACCGTCCGATATATTGCCTTTCGAAGGGTCGTACTCCCTGAACATGGTTTCAACTTTTAGTTCAAGCACGGTGAACTCATTATGCGTCACTTGGGAAATGTTTTGCACATGACAAAACGACATTGTGCGCAAGCTATATAAAGACAGGCAGCCTGGTCTAGTAGCTCTGAGCCGTGATCCAAGGCCTGTAAGGGACAGGTTCTAATACTGTCACCTTCACCTGTCCAGGAAACAAAAATTTCCCGACGTTGTCGACCGTGGAAGCCACGGCTGTGGGAAATGGTTTTTTGTAAGTGAGTGATTGTGTGAGGTGAATAGGAAAAATACTCCCTGTCATACCCATTTCCTTGCTACCTCGAGCATGTGTCATCACCCAGCACAGGCCGAAGTCTACGACGCAATAGCGTGACGTCACCTCCCAGTCCTCCCCATTTCCTTGCTACCTCGAGCATGAGTCATCACCCGGCACAGGCCGAAGTCTACGACGCAATACGATGACGTCAGCGTCGTCCCAGTGAGTTTTTATTTGAGTTATTTTTAGCCACTTTCGGTTTTCAATTTATTACCGCTAAATGAGTTGACATCCGGGACTGGCAGTAGCGAAAGCGTGTACTCCAGGTCACACCCTTCTTGATGATACAACTTTCGTGTCAATCTAACCATTCATGTGACCTCCAGCTCTGTGGACAAAATTTGAGATTTTGACGTCTCTTCTATAGCCAACGGCTTAAGCCGTGGCTAAAAAGCACTGATAGATTGCAAGTCGGCGCATTGTATCCATGGCTTTTTTTACTGCTGGCAGCCCACCGAACTTGTTGTTGTTTTCCCGAAAACTAAAGTAGTAATTGAAAGACTTTTCATCCTAAATACTTTTGTACCAAAGTTTAAATCGTCGTGTATACTCGTTCAATTCTATGATTTCTACAATTAACGGCTCCGTTATTATTCGTACATTCATTCGTTCCGGGTGTGACACACAGTTGCACTCAACAAGTTCCACGAGGTAATGCCCCTTTACACACATTTTATGAAGTATGCACTCCGCCTTTATCCATTTTTTCGAGTTTCTTTCAAATAATAATTACATTTACATTCTCCCGTATGGCCTCACTGAATGCTTCACCATGTGGAGATTTGATGAGATTGAGCACGAGTTGAATTCACAATTTCATGCCCTTGGTGGCATGTCTACAAGTTTCAAAGACATTTCTACATTTTCGTTTATCAAGAACTTAATGGCTGTAAGTGTTCTTATGAGTTTTGTATAGAGCAACTTGTCGGTGAGCTTGTTCACCATGTCGCGGAAGCTCGAGCTCATTCCTAGTAACATTTTTTGAAGCTTTGGTAGGCAAATATTGCTCTCACCATTCCAACTGCTTGCTTGCATTAATTACGCTCAGCATGATTCGGTTTTTTTGGGTCCTACTCGTACTCGTTGGTAATGATACCCATATAACTTAGAACAAGTGCGATCGATCAAGTGCTGTATTTTGTAAATTTTGACGCAAATTCGTCCGTAAGTCGCCATCCGAAATTCCAATGGCGTTGACTAAACATAAGAGAAGGCTTGTACAATGTTTTAATTAATGAAATCAATGTATTTATTGCATCGTGAGCTTTGTAAATGATACTTATAATTGATTTCAAAAATAGTATGGAATTTTTGTGGGCAATAGTAACAGGGCATTATGGGATTGGTGTATGTAGTACATGTAAGTCTATAATTCTCATTCTGAGTACGGTGCCACACTTGACAGATTTATAGATGCTAGGAGGAGTGCAAAAATCAGGCGTTTAACAATGCAAGAAGCAGGTGATTTGATTGAGAGTACAGGGACATAGATGTGGCGATTTTAAGCGACACGGGTAATTGATTCAAGAGAAAAAAGGCTCCAACTCCACATACGGCTGGACATGCTTGAAAGCTGCCTTCAACACTGCGACTACAAGAGAAAACAAAGAGAACCATAATATGAACTGTTCTTCTCTTGGGATTTCCCATACGGAATGGATGATAACGGATGAAGGGCTCAAACTAACCTGCTTTCTCTCTATTTTCCTGTTTAAAACCCACTGAAGGCGAAGAATAATCGTACACAAACTTTGCTTCCAGATTCGGCATCATTTGTAGGGCGTACCAGACTGAAACCATGGAAA
>JAQIWI010001890.1:0-14312 GCA_034698825.1 Deuterosminthurus bicinctus
CTCAGGATATTGCTGAGGCTGTTCTATTTGCTTTATCTGCTCCCCCGTCGGCGCAGGTAATGTGTGTAATGCAATCAAGTCTTTGTCAGCAGAATCTCATCTTTGTCTCTCTGGTTTCTATGTAGGTTCACGACATTCTTATTCGCCCCACTGGAGAAAAAGTGTAATGGACACTTAAGGAAATTAAAATCACATTTCCTCATTCTATCTGCAAAAAATGAAGTAAATGCAACCCAGATTTGCTCAGCAGTAATGCGTTCTAGTGTGAGAGTAAACGAATAGTGAGTATCCAATACAGATAGAGAATACAGCGGTTTCCAATTGAATTCATTCAAGTAACTTAATGTGCGCTAAAAATAATACACCTGTTCAAAGAAATAAATTTGATTCACAAAGTCATACATCTGAAATTAAAATTCAGCAAGTTCCTACTCCACTTCTAATGCCAAAGATTCCGTGATCTTAAAGCAATCCCATAGTTTCCTTTCATTACATTCATTTTGCCTCTGAAAACAATTCCACGTACAGCCGCATGTTGCCAAAGGACTACCCGACTTTTCTTCTGCGTGTTCAAGTGAAACTCGTGCTCTCTAACTCGGAAATACAATTCGGTTGGATGGTAATATTATGAGACAGTTCCAACTATGAGTGAATCTACATAATTGTGGCGTCAAATTTGTCCCGGTGATTATGGCTTCCTGCCTACACTTGAGCATCTCACGTTAATTAAGGTCAAATGCCAATTACTTTTGAAGAGCGTGAGACAAGACGAGCGGTGGTTTGCTAGGAATGATTAAGTCTTTGATCGTGACGTTGTCTTGTCGTAGTACAGTCAACAATTAACTTTGAAAGTTCAAGGTCAACTGGTTGGCTAAATTCAAATCTAAAGTTACTTGCAAAATAAGCCATCATCACCATCAGCGAGTTCATTAAGCTTTCTCTTTTATTCAAGAGATCCTTAAGGTGCTCATGCCTGAACCCGGATTCATCAGCATGTTAAATGGCAGACGTTTAAATAATTCAATTTACGTCAACGTCAATCTGACATCTTGACAGAGACAACTCTGCCATGAATCGCGTTGTAATTGACACTAGGCGACTATAGGCGTTTGATATATTCCGGGAAAGATCTTTGACGTCATTCTTTGACATCCTTGATTACTGTTTTTCACAGGTGTAACCACAACTTCCAGAACTAAATCAGTCACCACGTCACCAGCAGCTTACAAAACTTACCGTTGGGTGACTTACAAACACCCAACGGAAAACCCTTCAAGAGAGATGCGTATCAGAGAAGATGTCAAAAGTTGGACGGTGGGTGCTAGGATTGCTCACAAATCATGATGACGAGCTCACTAGACTTCATAGGTTCAAAATGATATAGAATCCTGTCCTTTCCACAATGCCCAAGTCGTTTTTCATGGTACTGAACTTTGTGCTTGATATGAGCTATGACCCGCCGTCTCATCGTCGGATTAAGCGTCGATATGTAGCTTTTCAGCTGAAAAAAAAGCTCTTACCTCAATACATCATGCAGCAGCGTGGCGACGTTTGTCCTAAATCATATACGGCAGGAGAATTACATTCAATAGTCTCTTAAGTAGACTGAATCAATCGGGTAGAAACTCAAGAGGGTTGCATAGAAACGTCCACAGCTACAAGACTCTGGTTCCTGGGTAAGCCTCGCAGCATTCACCATCCAATTCTCTTCGCAAATGACGGTCAAATCTGATTTTATTAAGTGCTGAAACGTTTCCATGGTGCACATATGCACGCTCAATTAAATGAATACCAAGATTACTGAGAACTGAATCATTTATAGCAAGCCTTTATGAGGTCTCTCGTAGGTCCTCAAAGCACTGTAATGCGATCAATTCATCATTTACTTTAATGCACTAATTTCGTTTCTTATGCACGGATGGAGAGGTACGATCCTCTTCTGTTTGGTTGAATGAACTTTGTACTTTCGTACCCGGAAGTACGATCCGTTAATTTGAACATAATGAGAATGCATAAGTAATCACCTTCTGCACTAATTCTAAGCATAAAATTTGCAGTAATTACTATGGCGTTCCATATAGACTAAGAAACTCTAGTGATGAGGTGAAATTCAGATTTCTTCTCAGAAAGTTGAAGCAAGGTAAATTTCGGTGGGCATACAACCAAACTGAAACCTTTTCTGATGATAATGTTGGCTTGTCGTCAGCAGCTTTGTTGTCCCAACTCTAAATGGATCACAAAAGTGTGTGCAAATGACTTTTACACAGCCTTTACATGCCCTGGAAAGTTATTTAGACTTTTTTTTAGAATAATGCATTAAAAAACTGAAAAGGTTAGGTGACCAGTTCTCTAGTGTACTGGTAAAAGAGATTTTTCTGATTGAAATTGACCTTCAGTTTGAAATTACATAAGAACATTGTGGTATTCCACAAAGAACCAAATGTATTTAATGGTACTCTTTGAACTTTGTCATTGCCTTGTAATACCGTACACTAGGCCAATTAAATAAACTATGACCTTTGAGCTCATGTAGGTACCAAAATCCGTGATTAGAAAAATGGCCAATGCATAAGCAGCATAATTAACACCGGACAGCTTGTACGTATTGCTTGTAACTGATTGTACTTGAACTACAGTGTTAGCCACTTGAGTGCACAATGAAAGTTGTAATTGACACCAAACGGATTGTTTCAGGAGTTTTTGATAAGCCAACTGTCTTTGAGTTTAATTGAATCACTTTATCGCTTCAAGTAATTCGGTTGCAGCTGCTTTGCAAAAGCGTGCTCATTATAGCTATTAGTACCTTTCATTTCTTTCACAGCATCTAACTAAAAATTCCAAGCATAAAAAATGAAGTCACTAGTGCTGTTTTCAGTTTGTTTTTTTCTCACTGTTTATTTCGGTTAGTGTACAATTAACTTAATTTTGGTTACATTTCCATCCTTTGAAAATTATTTGTCCATTAATCTGAAAACAAACCCCCTTTTCAATTTCAAGTTTTCGGGAATCCATGCGGCGGACTTTTAGAAGGCGAGCAGGGACACTTTAGCATTGCCAATGCATCCAAACAAGAACAGTCTGAAAATTCAAGCTCTTCATGTCTTTGGATAGTTCAGTTACATTATGAAAATAATATCCGGTTCACGTTGGATGCTCTAAGCAAAAATGCTCTTTTAAATTTGTACCCCGAAGACCAACTTCCATCAAGCAGTCTGAGTGACTATACAGAGTTAGTTCAAGCTATTGCAATCATTCAGAACTCTCATTCTTATTATTGTTTTATATTTAATTATCTATTGAAGGTTGAACTCGACGCAGGTTGGATCTTCATTTGAGTTTCTGGGCAAGACCCTCATAGTAATCCTCCCGAACTCTTCAGCTTCTGTTTCGTTCTCTTGGCATTATATTGGCAATGTGGGCGAGAACAGCAGCGTGGCCATAATGAAGAATTCAGATTACATAAACAGCCCAAATGGTCTCCTAGAATGGGAACAACTTAAAAGACTGGAGAGAGTGACGTGGGGGATCAATCCGAATGAAATTTTCAACATAAAATGGGACGTGGATGTAGTAACGTCTTGCGACTCAATTGACAGCTGCACTTGTTTTTATTTTGCAATCTTTCAGCTAACTTCTGCAGGGGTTCTAAGTGAAGCTGTGAGGTTATTAAAGTGAAACTCAATTCACTCTGAAGTTATAAGGATGTGAAAAACTTGTTATTTAATTGCAGAACATGTGATCAGTCTTCAGAAGGTAAACTTGAAGGGATATTTGGACGTGCTGTGGTCCTCGTTAAAGTAAATACCAAAATTGACGCCAAGAGGGTTGCTGTATCTTGGGACGATTTGAAAGTAACAGAGCCACCGGTCACAGTAGTGCCTCCAAGTGAGTGCTTTAGTCGAGTTGGCCACAAACTTTGATACCATAAAACTCCGGACTAACAATCAATTACAATTGTTACAGAGCCCATTCCTTATGGAATTTTTGCTGCAACCGAAACCGGACTCGTTGCTCTAAACTTACAGACCTTGGAGGCCATATCCCTAACAAGTGAACGTACAGATGCTGTAGCTGTAAATCAAAACCTGGAAAAGGTTTACTGGTCCGAGTCCGAATCTGCAGGGAATTGTCGCCTTATGCGCTCCGACTTTAATGGATACGCTCCAGAAGTCATTGTTCCACCAAGAGGTAGTCGTTATAATTTGTACTTAAACTCATGTTAAAAGCTCCCAAGTGCAATCTTATTTACTTTGTTGGTTCACTTGAAGGAGGAGCTATTTTCGCACTGGCTGTCCATGAGCCATCCGGAAACGTTTATTTTAATGTGTGGTACTCCAACGAAATTACAGTTTGCAATGAGTTGGGCAAAAACTGTACCGAAGTGATTTCCAGTTCATCTTTAGCCGGCTACCCGTGGAGTCTTGCTTTAGATTCTGCCAATCAGTGAGCTCATATACTCGATTTATTACCTTGAATCCGTTCTTTTAAATACTGCTTTGTTAAAATATGAATTTTATTGCAGTGTAATGTACTGGAGCAATTACGAGTTTGAAACTTCTATAATTCGAGCCAACTTAGACGGTAGCAATGTCACAAAAATTTCAAGTGGATTTAGTACCTCATCTGGCATCACACTTGCACTACCTTCCAACGACGCCCTTTACTGGACTGATCCCAAAGATAATACAATCGGGATTATTGATGTTAATGGTAGCAACAAGCGAACACTTGTAAAACTGGAGAGTAATCCAGCACCTTGGGGAATTCAAGTTGATGCTGATAAGATTTACTTTGGCAGTTTTTATGGAAAACTTATTCAAAGTATCGACAGCGATTCCGGTGGGGAAGTGATAACAATCTTTAACTCCACAGGTGGAATTAGGAATCTTGCCCTTTTCAGTGCGTCTGCTGAACAGACGATTTGAGGTTCACTGAGGAACCTGCTCCGATAGTTTTAACTGGAACAGAAACATAATGTGGGACAGTAGCGCTGCTAGGACCTAATAAGTGGAACAATATTTAATTTTCATTTCGAGAAATCCAAGTCAGCACTTGGTTTCAACACTCACTCCACATGCAAGAGGCCGTCGTATATTGAAGAGCTGACAAGCAGTCAGTTGAAAATCCCATTCCAGAATCCATGTCATCATTTGCTTAATCTACAAATTAGTTTATACAGCCATTGTTCAAATTATAAATGTTTCTAAAGTTTTAGTGGCGTTATAATGCACTCACCTGCACGCCCTCTGCTGGCTGAAGAGTCCAAACTTGCACTAAAGAATCTTTACACGGTCCCTGGATTGCTGCAACTAAACGATAAGCTGTGCGTATAGTTTAATCTAATTAGTTTGTACACGTATCAATTTCTACCTGCTCATGTATGCAATGCCCAGTCTCCACAATTAGAATGAGTAGGAGGGAAGAGTTTAGAATCCTTGCAATATTATTTACAAAGCGTACGTCCGCATCCAATATAGCAGAGCCCAAGTAGTACAGCAAAAGTGAATAGACTTCAAGAATGAGAAGTAAACAAAGCACTCGAGCAATATTCAGGTACCATTGTATGCATTCTTTCAGCCCAATAAATCTGTTGAGAAGTGATGAAAATGGAGGATTTGGCACTGTATAATCGGTTGTTGAAACGATGCAACTATTAGAACGACTCAAGCAATAGTTGACCATTTCTGTGGAAAATAAATTGAATTTCTGAACAAGTCGAAGACCCAAAATGGCCACAAACCCAATGGCCGAGCAGATGGCGCAGTCGTGTGTGAAATAAGCATAAAAACAACACTCTGGAAATAACCGCCTGATATTCACAAGTGGACATGTTGCAAAAAATTGACAAGGACTCGGACTTTGGTACGAAGAAAATATTTTCAATTCCATTGCAAATACAAAATGATGTGTAAAGGACTAGTCCGACGTAGATCCTTGCTGGCTCCAAGCTACCGGAATATCCTTCCACATGCAAACTTTCCATCAATTTAATGGTCGTACTCGCTTTTGTAATTAACGTAAATCTGACAAAGAAATCCGAAACTCCGTAAGTAATAACGGATGGTATTTCATTGAGCTGAATACTCAGAGAAGTGTTTTCATTCTTGAAATATGTTAATAAGCTGTACGTGAAATCGACTGCACTGAATTGAACAATGAGCAAGAGAATTACGGAATAAACAGTTATAATTCCGTACCGGTTTAAAGCTTATTTTTCCTAACGTGGTAAATTGTAAAGGGCAACAGCCAAATATTCGTGAAAAGTGCAAAGAAAATCGTATAAATTTCATAGCAAAGTTATTCGAGCCCATTTTTTCGCTTGTCAGATTAGATCAAACTGCTTACGGCTCCATAGCTCATAGTCCAAGTCCGGCTTCGTTTGTCGTCAACAAAAGTATAAATTATGGTGACACGTATAGCATTATGTATCATTTAAGGCGATCACGTACTGGAATAAACCAATTGTTATTTGAAAATCCTTTCATCATGAACAAGTATTGTTTGGAAACCTGCATGTACTTTCTGTTTTACAAACACGTGTGCACAAATAGATAGTTGCTGTCGCTGTTGCTGTTGGCATAATTCATGCACAATGGACTCACTTGCCGCTCACTTTCAATCCGTTTCTAGCCACCTGAAAATCATACATTTTGTCTGGTGGGCTGGAGGTCACATGAGTTGTTACATTGACACGATGACGGGTTGCTGGAAGGTGGCAATTTGCCACTGCCAACTCAGTCAGCGGCAATAAATTGAAAACCGAAAGTATGTCAACCAAAATTAACAAATATCCCCCCTCTGGGGAACAGGAACGTCGCCGAGATTTGGCCAAAAGATCAAAAATGGCAACATTTTATGCAAACTTTAACTCACTACAGAGTTGTTCAGGCAATCCTCAATGACTTGACCACCTTCAATGTCCACATTCTTGATGAAATAATGAAACAAATCTAATTAAATCTTCATTGATACTTCAAGTCAAGGACGAAACTTCAATGACTTTCTTGCGAAGCTTCTGTGCGCTTTATATACCCTCGATGATTTCCCATCTAATATAGATTTCGGGACATCTGCAAAAACAACTAAAAATCCTTAGTTTGTCTCCATCCTCAAAATTGACTCCAAAGCCGAATCATGCCATAACTTCCTAGGACACGATAGAGACTGTTTGACTGAAAGGCACACTAGAGTTTCTGGCCTACCGCTTGACGTGAACAGAATTTGCTAAAACAACTCCTGTGAAGCCCTAGGTTGACCACACAACCCCTTTTGTGTAGTTCACGGTAAGGTTGCATCGAGTTGGTCCCAGCTGCCCCTTTGAGAGGACTGGAAGCTGAGTCACCTCCCACAGGCCATCGAGGGTTTGGTCATTATAGCTCAGCCAAAATGTGCGCATGGGTCAACGGAATTGTTCCAAATTTTCAGGGTGGGTGCGGGACACAATAAAAACGTCCTCATAAAAAATTTCAACCTCGTATCTCCTACCTAACCGTAGAAAACCCGCATAAACTCCATTCGGTTTTTATTTAATATCTCTTGAACGGCAAGAGATATTAAAATGAAACCAACGGATTCAATATCAGCTCGAAAATGCCTTTTTTTTTGAAATTTTACTCGACTTCAAAATTCCATAATTTAAGCAAGTTACATATTTTTTTATAGGAAACTTCCGAAATTTTTTTCGGGATGTGCGCAACTCAAATCCATAATTTTTTTTTCGTAGAATGATAGATCACATTGAGAAAAACCCTAAAAAAAATTAAAATTGATGGATTTAGGTTGCGCACTTTCAGTTTTTATATAAGGAACTAAATTAATCTTGACGTTCACCTTATATATATAGCTATGCCCACATATGTACGAACACGCTGCGGGTGGTCTTTGTTGCTGTCATCAGTCGCCTAAGTCATTCATGAGTAACTATTTCCCAAATGGACCCAAAAAACTTCAATGGCCTTGACATCATCGACAGCCACCCATTCACGACGACCAAATTACGTAAAATTTGGGTAACTTAAGGTAAATTCAGGTGCATTGAATTATATCCGAGTTCATTCAGTAAAACCCGGGTAACTCATAAAAATTTCAGTAATACCCGGGAATTCCGGGTAAAATGAGATAAATTCGGGTTAATTCATGCAAATCCGGATAAAAACAGAAATATATAGTTACGTACCGGGTAACATCAGAAAAACCCGGGTATTTCGGGAAAATTCAGTTCGTGTCAGGAAAATCCACATAGTTTCAGCATAATTAGGACGATATCAGGAAATCCGGGAACATTGAGATAAACCCCGGTTAATCAGGAACACCCGGGTTACTTAAAAAAATCCGGTAATAGCCGGAAATTCCGGGTAAAATAAGAAAAATTCGGGTACGTACAATAAAATTTGGTTGATATCAGGAAATCCAGGTTACTTCAAAAAATTCGGTTAATTCAGGAAACCCGTGTATTTTAGAAAAATTCAGTTTTTATAAGAAAATGCAGATACTTTCAGCGTAATACGGATTACATCAGGAAAATCTGGGTACATTGAGATTTAAGATGAATTCGGGTTATTCAGGAAAATCCGGGTAGCTAAAACAAGTGCAGTTATAGCCGGGAAAATGAAAAAAAACCGTGTAACAACAGAATAATTTGGTTAATATCAGTAAATCTGGGTATTTTCAGAAAAATTCTGTTACTATCCGTAAATAAGTTACGCGGGAATACCGAATATTTACCCAAAATGTCTGAAGTCAACCTAATTTTCGTGATATGAACCGAGTTTTTCTGCAGTTACCCGGTTTTTCCTCAGTTAACCCAAATTTGTTTCAGTCAACTGAATTTAACCGAATTTTGCTCAAATCTATCTCAATACAACCAAATCTTCATGGTATTATTCAAGTTTTTCTGAAATTACCCGGATGTTCCTGAGTTAACCCAAATTTTTTTCAGTTGACTAATTTTATCTCAATTTACTTGAATCTATCTGAATTCACCCAAATTTCATTTTACTAACCGAATTTGTCTGAAAGTACCCGGATTTTCTTGATATTACCTCAGTTTTTCTGAAGTTAGACGAATTTTTTCGAGTTAACCCAAATTTATTTCAGTTTACGAGTTTAATCTCAGTGTACTTGAATCTATCTTAATTCACCCAAAATTCATGATACGAACCGAATTTGTCTGAAGTTACCCGGATTTTCCTGATCTTACCCGAATTTTTTCGTTAACATTTCATCACCACAAGTAATTTTTTAAAAGTTCTGTAAAGTTTGTAACGTAAATTGGTCATTTTATCAAAAGTGAACATTTTGGGAAAGAGCTACTCAGGCTCATTTTTATGAGTCACAAAACAAAAGGATCTACATTCTAATCTTCCGCTGGGGGTGTGACTTTTTCGCAACTAGTCCGCTCTTTAATGCTAGTTTACTTATTAGTATTTCGGTATATACTTAAAACAGTTGCACCCCTGAATAAGCTCATTAAGCTTTACAAATCTATGTAAGTTTCATAGGGGGTCATCGGACATCGAGCTGCGTCATTGTGTGGCCGAACTATAATGATCAAACCCTCGAACGGTTTCGCCTCCCGCGCGTACTCACTGTCTATTCTTTATGCTCCGCTAAAATGATGGGATGTCATTTTCGCAAACTGTCGTGCTTTATTATACCCTGATAATTCAAGTGGCCAATAGTCAAAAGCAGATTAATTGAAATCAAAAATTTTTAAGACAAAAAATAATTTATAGCCTCATTTTGCCAATTTGTACGATATTGCGACTTTTTAGCCTTGTGCATCAATGGCCTAAACGTGCTGCTGACACCCACGCCATCCGTTGCACTAACAGCAATTATTTACTGCGCAGGCCTGCACAGTGCTTTAGAAACTCAACATTCAAAGCTATTACCGTGCAAAAGGTCTTCAGCTCCGGGCTGGGGCTATCATCAATTACAACGATGTGAATAAAACAGCAAGTTTTACAAGAATTGTAAGCCTTTTTAAAATCAAAAGCCTTCATAAAAGAGTACGATCTGATGTTCACAAGATGATATACGAGACGCATAGGAAACATTCCTCATTTTATTGTCTACACATATTAACAATGGAACCGAAATGCGACTCATAATAACACTCTTTTCATAATAATCTAATTCAAATTGAGGATTCTGTCCTATCATTATGCTCGTCAATCGACATTCGTGTCTCAACATCCGAAATGACACCACAGACCTAACAAGCTAACTAAAATTCATAGCAAAAATGACGAAAAAGTCAAAACCATCCAGAAAATCAAGCGAAAAAGCGACAACAACAACGCCGAAGATCAAGGTATTGGCTACGACAAACCAGTTTCATATCGCAGTTTCTAGGAGTGCTCCAACTGTAAAGCCGCAGCTTTCGACTTCAACTAAGAAGCCAGCTCAAGTAGGTGAGATTACCGCATATATTGATATTAACACAGAAGTGACTAATCTTGAAATCATGTGTAGGTGTTTATCGAAATGTTTACAAATCGTTCATTCAGTGTTGGTGCTTATAAATTTCCAGGGCACTCCGACGGCGAAAAAACGGGAACAAGCCAACTATGAAGAAACGCACTGGGACGAATGACAATCAAAAGGACAAGGTGAAGGGACAGGAGCAGTGAGCTGCCAAATCAAACGAGAGGAAGAACAGGGACAGTCTTCAGAACAAGGAGGAGGCAAAGCTAGGTAAGTGTGTTTGTATGTTTTTTACCCAAACAAAGCCATTGATTTTTCTGCATTAAGTCTACTGTAAGACGTTGGCTGATAGCTCAAACCAATACTATATGAGTCATTTTTACTCTTTCGACATGAGCGTGTATGCATAAGCTATGTCATGAAGTCACTGTTGATCACATTTCATTCGCTTTCTTACAAACTCAATTAGTTTTTCCTCAATCTTAACCTTTTTCAACAAGTCCTCTGTACTAAGCTTAACCATCTTCATACGAGTAATTACGTCTGATGGTTGGGCAACTTGAAACTGTCACTTGAGCTGAAAATTAAACTTGTTTAACTTTCACATGAAGAAGAAGGAAATGATAATCTTAGTTTTCCTATGCGTATGCACTTCAGTGAAGTGAAGAGCAGAGGATGAAGAAGATAAAATGGAAGCTTGTGCGAATTTGTTCGCGAAAAGCAAAGTACGAATGTACGAAAAAAGGAAATGGTACAGAAAGTGGAATAAATTAAAACGCAAAAGACACTATGAACAATGCTAATAGTTAAAACTATCCAGTCTTGGATAAATTAACTTAGAATTGATTTCACTTTAGAATACCGCTAAATCGGTGTCGGATAGTACGTCGTTCAGACTATCATCCGTTTGTACCCAATCTTCGCTGAGGACGCGGATAAATTCGGGCCTGTCAACAGTCAGGTGTGTCGAGCAGTTAGATGCATCTGACCATCAGGTTTGAGTTAGACTTTGTGGTGTAATTAAAATTCTGATATATAGCCAATTACTATGAACTTACCAACACTTTCCATAAATTTACCTAAAAACTCAAAAGGCTTGTATCAACCAGAACATGCTTATCAGTTTGTAAATATTGGCATTTATCCACATTCGAATGACGCAATAGAATCCAACATTCGTTAAAACTTGAGAGTGAATCGAGAAAATCAAATTGAATTCATATCTAATGTAAATCTTTTTACACAGGAAGTGACTATGGCCCAATAGGGGTGTTTTTACTCTGAGCTTGTCATCATTTAATCCGCTCGTCGTCATAGTTTCCGCCATGCGCGCGCTTTATACTTCGTGCCCGATCAAAAATTTGGCGCGAGCATCATCCGATCATCGTCAGGTTTTCCTCCTCACTTTTCTTCTTTATACTTTTGTCCCGGATGAAAATATTAGTCTTTCTTTAATTCTTTACAAAGTTGAACGGGCTCAACTTTTTGCAAAGACGAAGAGTTGGTTTCCAGACTTTAAACTTACTATTCAGCCATCTCCAGCCGCATTTCAGCAGTAAAACTAAAATCTAAGAAAAAGTGAGACATTTGGTGAAGGATGGACCCTTGATCTATGGAATTCACGTCTGGGCCACTGTTAAAGTTTACTTTTCGTGTGTTTACCTCATTGTTTACGATGAATCGGAATCAGAAGCGGAGGTTTTGTGGAATATATCAATTCAGTTTGACTGCAATTAAATGTCTAACAATATATAGCAAAAAGTGTGTGATTTTACTTGTCTGGATTCATTATTTGTGTTAATTATATCACACAAGGGACTGATTAAAATACCTTCATACTTATTGTGCTGTGACTTCATCCGTTTAACTATATACTTTTATAATGGTTTAACGCTGTTCATTCTTAAATGAACGCAGGATGAAATCATGGCGTACGATTGAACGGAAGTATAAAGTGCTTGATATGATTTACGGACGAAAATGAAACAATAATTAACCGATAACTATCGAGGGTTCACAGTATAAACACCCCTAATTATCCCATACGTAAATACGCCACTGGGTGCAGCAGCTGAAGAAATCTCTGAATTCCATGAAACTGAGGACGCAAACGAAAAGAAAGCTGCAGCAAAAGGACGTGTACATGAGCATGAGCGATATTTTACTTCGATGGCAATGTTCACAAGTTATAGGTAACGCTAGCAGCGACTAAATATTGCATTAAGACTTGACTGTCTTTTTAAATCTAATACATTCAGGAAATATTATTAGGATCCTAGCCATTAACAAGAAATGTTACCTGAGTACGAATGCAACCACGCTCTCAATAAATCCAGTTTGCTAATATGCTCCGTGGGTTTGAGAGAAGCTGGCTATAAGGATCTGTAATACACACTGATGCCTCACAGAATTTTAGAGCATAAGCAAGCTCATAAAAAACGATAGCATGATTGAGATGTTTACACTACTGACTGAGTTGTAGTAGGAAGAAAATGAATCCAGGATCTAATTTACTAATGAGGTTTTTTTGAAGCCTTATTGAAGAGATTACGAAGTAGCTCATCTTTTGAACTTCCATCAAATACAAAGTAATAGCACTTATGCGTACTACTTATTCGTATTGTTTCCATTAGAATAAACATTAAGTGCATTCTCAAGGTGTATCTATTGGATAAATCTTGCTGACTGCACCATTAAATTGAATACGTTAAGGCGAGATCACTTCTCCAGCCATCAACTCATAATGTGCTCTGAATACGATTACAATAACTCTTTTGCATTAACTCCAACCGACAAATATGCTTGGCTGGTTTTGAGAGCTAAGGCTTTGCTGAGAATTACACATAAAGCTGTGGCGGAGCGAGAAAGAGCTCTTGAATTTTCCTTGGAAAATTCTCAGGGGCGCGTCACCTTCTACTGGGCACTCATTGGTCATGCCTTGGGTTTAATTGTATTTTGTTGTGCGGATATAGCTTTTGGGAAGTTGATGACGCTGATAATGTTGTCATGGAAAGAGCTAATTGAAGAGCCAATGCGAACGTAAAAATCTTAATAAAACTGATCCAATCGACTTTGTTGATCAAAACCTAAAACATTTTTACATGCATGTTGTGGTGATTTTGGAAACCTTGGATGAATAACTGTCTTTTCTCTGGATCAATATTTTAATTATAAGCATTATACGTGGCAAGTACAAGCTTGTTGCTACGGTCAAAGCCAGTTTTCGCTTTAAATACCAGAATGACAGTTGAAATCTAGAGCGAACCGCCTACCGAAAATTTCGCTCAGCACACGAAGAAATTCATCCGAGTACTTAAACATCCATGCCAATTAAATTAATAATGCATTCAAGCGGCTATGAGCAAACTCCGTGGGCTTCTATACATTTCCCACAACCCAAACTGGAGAATACTTACAATCATTTTCACAGCGCAACAATACTCTTCATCTCTTAAATTTTGGTAATTCCCAATGATGAGGATATATGGAAACTTGTGAGTACTAGCGGTTCCAAATCAACAATTACATGATCCTTAATTATTTTTCTTATATAAGACAAACTTGTGAGCCTTTCTCATCGGTTGTCAGTGTCAACTTTGAAGGTTGGCCAGCAGAATTCCATCCACCTTAAATTAAGACTCACTCACTAATGAACCTAAATTATTAAATAGACTTTGGCAAGTTCCGAAGCGTAACCATGAGAGAACCTTCAAAAGCTGAAGAGGGTATTAGACAGCCGCAAAAATTATCAGTTTTAAGTTGTCAATATACTCGTAAGGTTTACGTAAACTCTACTAGAAACCTTATAAGTCAAACTCAGTACTGCTCTACTTACCGAAAAGCAACAACATCCGTGTGAAAACTAAACTAACAAAACAAACATC